>BLKR01009152.1:0-172500 GCA_011170035.1 Teleogryllus occipitalis
CATCATCCATTGCACGTTCGTTTCAGTTATTCATCCAAAACTTGCCCGAAAAAGGCTATATAATAACGATTGTAACAAAAACTGCCTGCCGGCCTGTCTACCCCCCAATGATTCGAGATGAATGGATACACGTAGGGTTTTTGTTGAAAAGATTTGCTCTCAACGATATCATTCAAATGTGAGCGTTAAATGATCTTGAGCGCCTCTCATTGACGGGAAGGACATGGGTTCGTGCACAACGAAAGCGAACCTTCGACACCACCAATGTAATCCTTGTTGGTTACTACCACAACAAAATCTGTATTTTGTTCATAATAAACTCGAAAGAGTTCGGCTAAAGAAAAAGTCCCCATGAAATATTATGCTCATACATATTGGGTTGTGTGTTTCCATTTCCTTTCGTTTCGCCTCCAGAATAGCTGCTTGATTAGCGCTAAAATCCTTTTCTTAAGGAAAAAACTTGACCATTCATTTTTTAAAGATACTTTTAAGACCTCTTCAGGCTTCAAATTCTGTGCAGTTATGTTCACGATGAATGAGAATGAAAGAAGTATAGAGCAGAATTAAGGTATGAGAAAAGTACGGAGAAAATATTCACATGAAATGCATGTCTGAAAAGTTTTTTTTTTCTGAAATTGTCATAAGGAATTTACTAATGAACTGGAAGATTTAATATTTTTGTAACGAAATCGAAAACACACTATATCACGTTCAACATCCATAAGTTTACAAAATCAAACAAAAAATCACTGAAAACGAACACAAATAATTCAATTTAGCTTGGAAGAAAATACGAACTTCATTATTATTAACAATGCTTTCTTTTCTTCTACCCATGAAATCATAACGAATTGTCTACACAAGTGAAAGCCTGGTACATTGAGAACACATTATTTCTCCGAGTTCTACGTTTCGTAATTACATTCCCTTTCCTTGCGTCGTGTTTGCAGCACTCTGATTATCGGTGCCATACGGAAGGGAAATGTCTGGAAGTGAAACGTATCGGATTACAAGACCGAGCGTAATCGAAACCTTATCAGTTCGTTCAGAGGATGGACATGACAATTAACGCTACACGTCGAATAACTGCGGAGTCAATAGAACTTTTTTCCAAGAAGGGAAAAGTAACTGTGTCCACTAGGGAGGTGATAATACGCGAGACTGAATACTGGCCGTTGCGTAATTTGTGTAATGTGTAATTCTTACGAAACTTCCGCATAACTTTTTTCTTCAAAAGAGTTCGTGAAGTTATTTGAATTCCTCTCTACACTATCTGCCATACACGAATCACTGGTTATGAACAATTAAGTATGCAGAACTCAAATAACATATGTAATTGCGAGATGATTTGTTAACTAGTAATATTAAATGGGCATGTGGATTTTTACTACTAACACAGGTTCATTCGCAATATAACTGCCACATCTCTAAATAAAAATAAATGATTGGAAGATGTGTATATACACAAGAGCACCTCAACAGCCAACCGTTTTGTCAAGAAATGAATATTGTGCGACCACCGTAACAGACATAACTAATTGGTTAAACTCTTGAAAATTTCCAGGAAATATAGTTATTACATATCGCTCTCTCATTACCAAGAAGATGAATTTCAGGCACGTAACTGTTATTTGTATAAAAATGGAAATGATAAATAACGCATGATTGTTAATTGTAAACGTGTTGTAATATGCTTAAAGTTATTTATTTTTATTTGTTAGGATTGGCACTAAGCGCTAGAAACTATCGTCGTATTTGCCACAAATTCACACATTTATTCAAATGTTCACTACGTAACACTACTTTTTAAATAATAATTACTTAATGTCTAATTACAATTATTTACAGCTTCTAATTACTTAGGTACAAATCCTTCAGAAATTATCACGTACGTAGAATAATTTACCAATGAAATGGGAAAGACTGTTTTTACAAATATTTAATTATCGTGTTTCACTTCGTCGTCTGTATCTACTGTTTACTACATTTTCGAGCCATTTCCACATGCCAAATCCTTCCCGTTGTAGCATGTGGAGCAGTCTCATTGGCCCAGCTGACGACGAGGAATTTGCGCCTGAAGTTTTTAAATATTTCGCGAAACATGTTTCAGTATTACTAGGATAATAAAGCATTTTTTTGAAAACTAGTTTATTGACTGTCAAAAAATAAAAAAAGAATGATTGAGTTTTAAAATATTAATTTTACAAAAACTTATTGTTTTTCTCAGATTTTAAGTTATTTATTTTTGTAAAGTTATCGCTTTATAATTTGCAATATTAACCTTGAATTTTAATTGTTTCGAAAGCAAACTGCAAATGACAGTAATACATAGTTCCCTTTCTTGCGGAAACTGTGTATATATATTACATTTGAGGTTTTCAAAATTCAGTCATAATTTTGTTACTTTCATTCTCGCCGTTTAGACGAGCTTCACTCTCACACTGAAAGAATTAAAAATAACTTAGTTTTTCTGGAGCCTGCAAATTTCAAACATCCTTGTCGAAAAACAATCTACGCTATTTCAATTCTCTAGAGTATCGCGTATTGTTTAAGAGGCGGTCAAAATTTTGTGAAAAACCTCTAAGAGTGGCAAAAGATTAGAAACAATTTATTATACTGAACAGTTATTAGTTACTGACAATTTTGTAATGATAGTTTTGTTGTAGTCGTGTTTTATTGGGATGAATATGGGACGTTTGCGGGCGTTTGTGGAGGTTTGTGGGCGTTTGTGGGCATTCCAGCGCGTCACTATCTCCTGCGTGGTTACCACGGCACCGGCTTTTGGCGACGGTCGACCCTGAATACATGCAGCCAGGTGCCAAGTTCCGTCAAGCGGGAGGTAGGGTTACCTATTTACGAGCAACTGCTCTCAATGAGGAATGCAGTTTTTGGTTCACTTCAAATAGTTTTAAAAACGATGTTCAGGCTACTCAGTGTAATATACTGGCACAGGTTTGCGTATTTTTATATCTATTTTGCGTGAGAACGTTTTTATAAATATTGAAATACTAATTATATTTACACGGAAATGATCTGATGGTTTTGAGAGAAAGAGAAAGAAAGAAAGAAATAAAGAAAGAGAGAGAGAGAGAGAGAGAGAGAGAGAGAGAGAGAAACAAAAAACAGACAGAAAGGGAGAGGGGGAAAGGGAAAATAGAGATGAAGTGATGGTGACAGATATAATAGCTCTGAATAAACCGGTTAAATGGACAAACGTTTGTCAAGTGCCTACTTTGTTTACCGTTGACTAAATTTTCTTACGCAAGTTGAAATATAAGAAGATTAGTAACGATGAATATTCAAATGTCTTTTGTTCTTATTTCTTCAGACACGCATTGTGAACTGTATTAATAGCGCTGTTTAGGACAGCCATGTTAAACCATTATGTTTGCCTCACCCATTTGTAACGGAGATTAGATATGATTACGAATCATTATGGTCAGATTGAAACTCCAAATAGGTGAATTGAATCTCTCACACGTCCTCTAAATCTGCATTGAAAGTTTTATGTTACCTCCGTACTGTACTATAAATAATAAATGGAAGGAGGATTTACTGAAATTACGAACAAACGTTACTTTCAATATTATCACACGATATGGCGTTACACATCTATCTTCACAAGAAAACAATAAAGAAAACAAGATATGTAGTATTTCTTATTCAGTGTTGATCAAAGAATGTATACTACATAAGAAATTAGTCTAGTTGTTTTTGCCACCGGTTGTGGCAGAAAATATTTTTCATACTGGTGCATTTAGATTACCTGAACGTATTTTTGAACAGCAGAATGAGGGTAAGAATTCATACTGCATTATTAACTACATCAATAATATATTCGAATTATATGCTCATCTTCGAAAATACTAGAATACTGTCTTGGACTACATTTGGTCGTATTGTTTACCTGTTTACCGTCCTGCGTGCGGTTTGACAGTTCTAATCCCCCCAGGATTCTTGTAGCAAAACGGATGGCTTACACACCTATCTCTAGGGCGCGGGCTCAATTCCCTGCCACTCAGGGGAAACTTCAAATGCACAAAGAGACTTCACGTCAGATGATGTTCCCAGAGAGAATTCCCTCTCACAGAAAATTGGGTAAAGTTAGTTCAATCTGCAAGTGCCTCGGTGCTTTTCAGTTAATATTGTATTATTTTTTTAGTGTTTGTATCCACTTTCAGACTTGTAAAGTGATGTATCCACTGCTCGGGTACATTTTCTTACGGTTTCCAATTTCACGTGCTACTCATTCCACCATTGCTCTATCACCTTCACCTCTATCATCTGCTTTTAGATCATCACACATGACCTTAGCAGTTGAAGGACCACTAAACCCAAGTGTGTAGATTGATTTATTTAACATCAAAATCAGTTAAAAACTGTGTTTAACGTACTATGAGGAGAAGTGCCCTTCTAGCTCTGGGATGTCTGCCCTGACTCGTATGCATATTAATTTGAATTATGTACAGAGGTAGGAAGGAACTTTCATGGGGACAAGAATTAGTAAGAAAATATGCGTCCCTTGCATTAAAAACTATTTGCAAAGACAATTCAGCTATAGATTTGGATATTATCCCTTATCATGTTCTTCGTGACGGAATCGAAATTCTTCCGCGAGAACAATAATTTGATTAACTATATTCCCATCGAAGATTACAACATTGAGAACACAATCCCATGGAAACCTTGCGCATAGTGAAGGTAAATGTATATGCCCAGAAGTAAAGCAAGGGAACATCGCAACGTGTGCTCAAAGGACTGGAGAAACTGGACGAGAAACCTGATTGAGATGGGGTCGTTGACCCATAAGTAACTAAATATCTAAATAAAAATAAATGTATAAATGAATGGCCATTCCTCTGCGTGAGCGCAGTGTGTGTATGTGTGTGAGAGAGTGGCGCCTGGCGAAGAACAGCTGAGCGGAGGCGGAGGCCTGGCTGAGGGGTGTCCGCGGCGCGGCGTGGGCGGGGCGGGGCGGGGGAGCGGGGCGGGGGGCTGGCCACGTGCGGCGCGGGTGCGGGCGGCCGCCGCCTAGCCAATGGGCGCTCCTTTCTCCGCGCGGAGGAGCGGCGCCGCGCAGTGCCACCAACCGACGCGCTCCGCGAGCCCAACGCTCGAATGGGAATCCCCTGCTCCGCTTCGCTTCGAGGCATCTGGTAGCATCGTTTGCAAGTCTTATCCCCGTATTGTTGATATATTGCTAATCTACACTGCTAGAGCTTTCCAAAGGGCCAAACCGTCCGTTGATTGATTAATTGATTTTTTCGTATTTCCGGGCACGCCAACTGCTTTGGTCATTAGTCCCGTTAGTGTAGTGCATGTTTTTTTCTCGGGAGATGGCGGTGATCATCCCCCGCTAGATGGCGAGATCCGGCGCTGACCTACTGTTGGCTAGTGGGGTTTCCCCCTGACCAGGACTCTCCCGCCAGCGGGGCACCGCCCCAGCCGGGACAAGCTCTAAGCTCCCGACTGGTCTCCCGGAATATGTAGTAGTGTAGTGCATGTTAGTGTAAGTGTGTGTGTAAGGGGAGAGGATAGGACAAGGAAGAGGAAGGACAGATCGCGCGCGGTCCGTGGCCCGTTTGGTAGGGTACTGCTCCGACATTCGTCTGGTGTTGATCGGAGAAACTACGGAAAACTACCGATCAGAGCAGCCGGCTGCTAGAATTTTCCTCCAGACAGCGACTGAATTCGACCGAGCTGAAAAGCTAGTGACGAAAATCCTGCCGCCGTCAGGACTCGAACCACTGACATCAGTTGATGCACTGAGCTACCGCTCCCGGTCCAAACCGTCCGTGCTTAATGACCTGTTACCACCACAACTGATTTAATTTCACGTTGTGCGCGGGGGGGGGGCGTGACTGTAGCTATGTGGTAGGGTTATTGCCACTCTGCACCGAATAGTTGAATTGATGCTAAGTTATACCGTTAGTGTTACAACAAGCCAAACCATTTATTGTATGAGCTAAAACGTATTTCGAATTCCTCGCTGTCCGCGCTGCTAACCTATTCCACTACCGCGGCTGGAGTATTTTGCATCGATTTTTCGTATATCGTATTTTGCATCGTCTGTTCAGATGAAATGTACAAGCGAAAGTTGAACATTGGTTCGTTTTTTCAGTACAAATTGCGCCCAACTTTATAGCAGGATCTCTGGAGGATACTGAAGAGGTGTACTTGTAAATGTGTTGGAATAGAAATGTTTGATTGTGTGTTATAACAGACCGCAAAATACTCGAAAGAAGATAACCACCCAAGAGGCGGTACTGGAACGGTGAGGTTTCAAGCTCCCTCCTGTGCTTGTGGTGACAAGGCATATTATACACTTTGGAGTAAAGATTAAGAAGTGAGGAGCGAAGATATAACAAATGCATGAAAATCCGCTTAAATAATTTAAAACATTTTCAAATGTACGTCATTTTAAGCTATGAGTACTTTGCGGAGAACGTCCTGTTTGAAATAAACCACGCATTACTACCAAATATCAATTACTGAGTAAAAGAGTCGAGAAATGCTCAACCCAAACTGCACATGTTAAAAACTTGAGTAGCAGTACCTTTCCTATTACTTTGTGGATGAAAGTATGAAAATGTTGCGAGTTTGAGTTCTAGGTAAAAAAAAAAAGATACTCGTAAAATTTGATGTCATTTTTTATGCGAATTTCCGAAGACAAAGCTGAATGTCACGAAGGTAGGCAAGTGATCATCACCAAAAGTGTTTTCAGGGAAATTAACACCCTTGAAAAAACGAACACACGATATTTTTAGTTCACAATACAGCGTTGTGCCATCAACTCTAATATGAATTGAAACGAACTGAAAATAAAAGTTAGAGATTATTAAAATAAATTAGAGCATAGTTAAGCTCGATAAAAATATTTTCCTAGCCTTGCATGCGTCTTTTAGCACTTCACTCATCCCAATCACATCTATTAGCAGCATAAGTATTGCTTTTCCTAGTACTGGAATGATTGATTTTTGATGTTTGGTCTCTCGCAGAGAGCTGCATTCAAAATAGCGCAGAAACGGCAGCATTGCCCTCTGGTTGTTCCTCGCAAACGCGTGCAGGTGGCTTTGGCCGCCGGGACCGGGCCGCGGCCCACTGCGTCCGCGGCGAGAGGCGCGCGAAGGGGCTCGGGCGCGGGCAGTGGGAGGGGGGGAGGGGCGGGACAGCGTACGGCACTTGTCTCGCCGACGGGTTTTTCGAGTCGCCGGCCGCCGCGGGAGCGCTGCTGTAGCCGGAGGAGAAGGTGCGCCGGCGGCCGCCCGCGGCCGCGAGTCAACACGAGAAGTGCTGCGCCGCGCTCTGCCCGGAGGAGTTGCTCGCCGCGCCCGCTCTCTCCGCCGCCGCCCCCGCCGTCGCCCCCACCGCAGCAGCCCGATCTGCCGGAAGCGCCGTGCGCGGCGCCACATCCGCCGCCGACAGGTCGCCTCCTCCTCCCCCCTCCCCCCCCCCCGCGCCGTGCGCCGGCCGCGGCGAGTGCCTCGTGAGCGAACGGTGTTGACATGTGCGGCGGCGCCCGCGGCTGCTAGCGCCAGGTGCGTGTGCGTGCGTGCGTGAGCGAGCTGAGCATGGCGGCGGCGCCCACCACGTGAATCCGCCCCCGCGTGCGAGTGCGGCGGCGGCGGCGTGTGCGCGCGGGAGCGACGCGGCGTGATGGCGCCCGGCGGGCCCGAGTAGGTCCCGCGCCAACACGCGGCCGGGCAGCGCGCGTGGCCCGCGCGGCGGGCGCGCCACCATGGAGGAGCAGATGAGCCCGCTGCAGGACTGCCCGTCCAGCCCGGACTCGGACCAGCTGTCGGTCAACGACTTCATGCACAGCGACCTCAACAGCAACGGCAGCAGCAGCAACAACGGCCACAACAACAGCGCGCACAAGCGCAAGCGCTCGCCGCTCGGGGACGACACGGACGGCGGCGGCGCGCTGTCGCCCAGGAAGCAGCTGCAACACTTCGGCCTGCTGGCCGCCTCCGCGCACCCCGACGACGTCGACTCCGACGATGTGAAGGACCTCACCGAGGTGAGCGCGCGGGGGGCGGGAGGTAGCTCTGCTGCGATTCCTCTTACACCGCTGTTTATTGTTGCCTTCGGTGGTTGCGCACTGTCTGGTGAATGGTCGATTGTCGAAACTGTCAGTGCACGGGGAGGAAGTTGCATGTGGCGCCGAGCGTGTTGATGTGCTTTTTTTCCCCACTGTTCGTTTGTTTGTTGTTTTTGCGTCTGTCTAGCTACTTTATTCGCACTTATCTGAACATGATCACTTACAATAGTTTTGTTTTCGCGTCTTTCCAGGAATGTTTTATTTATTCGCCAGCAAATCTTTTCATTGTAAGCTTTCACTGGCAGTAAGCCGTTCCGTTCACTTCATTGAAATGGTCGACAATGCTTTAAATGTTGAGTAATGCGACATAAAACTCAGATTCCTGTTTTCGCTTAATAATGCGTTGAAATTTCTGTTTCTGTTGAAAGCAGCTGCGGTTTTTCATAATTTTACACTTTTTGATTCATTTTCCTTGTTCATTTAAGCCAAGTTTTTATGATGACATAAGGAAAACAAATTTCTATTTCGTCAGAAAAATTTATTCCAATATGAAATTCAATTAAGATTTTATTGATTGATCAACCCGGTGACATTTTTACGTAACATTACTCGTAATTAATTAAATTATTTAAATGTACAAATATTTTCATGTAACTGCTCATCGGTGTTACGGAATTTTAGAAAATTTAGTTAGTAACCAAACGTAAGAAAAGAAAATTTCTGTGTCCGGAATTCATGCAGTTCGAATTACGACATTGTTATGCAATATAGGTATGTATTTTCCTTCCGTACGTATGACAAATTTTATTTTAAAGGCAAAACATTCATTTCGTTTTTATGTTCGTATTTATTTTACTTTAAGAAGAATTTTGAATTAAGCTAACATATACTGCCGACGTACCTTCAATAAATAATTATTGTTCGTTACTACACATAATTAAGATATTTAACTACGCTTGTAACAATAGTAGAGGTATTCTTATTTGATTCAAACTTCGATTCCGAAAACTTGATGACCAAATAAATATTAGGTCATGCGAAAATAAGGCATTACGTTTAAATACATAATTTCTCAAATATTAAAACGTGCTTTGTCTGAATGGCTTTCACCATTCCCCACGGCCGTACGGTGTCCTACACCAGATAAATAAACGCCACTTCAAATGGCGCGCGTTTCCCAAATGCCGTGGCGGCAGCTCCAAGCCCCGCAAAGGCCCCGTGGCTCTGCGAAACGGCGCGTCGGGGCGGGCACTCGGAGTGCCTGCGCTCGTAATGGGCTAGGAATGTGTCATTAATGCGCGCGGGGGTCGGGCGGGGAGGGGTGTTGGGTGTTTGAACGTCCCGCCGTGTCGTCTGCGCAGGCGCCGTCCCGACCGCCGCGTGCTCAAACACTCGTCGCCCGTGCGCGCTGTGCACACGCCCCCCCCACCCTCATCTCATCCCATCACACCCCACCCCACCCTACCCCGCACCGTTCCGCAGCCACGCGCTTTAGACAAGGCCGCGGTCCATCATAAATATGATCGATTGATTGTTAGTGATTCCAGGCGCGTCAAATACTATGGTTATTAGTCCCGTAAGTGAAGTGGATGTTTTTTCTCGGAGGGTGGCGGTGTTCCTCCCCTGCTGAATGGCGAGATCCGGCGCCGACTACCGTCGGCTAGCGGGGGTTTCCCCAACCAAGTATCTCCCACCAGCGGGGCACCGCCCTAACCAGGACAAGCTCTAAATCCCCGACCGGTCTCCCGGCATGTGCGGTAGTGTAGTGCATGTTAGTGTAAGTGTGTATGTGGGGGTGAAGACAGGATAAGGAAGAGGTAGGAAAGATCGCGCGCGGTCCGTGGCCCGTTAGTTAGGATACTGCTCCGGCATTCGCTTGGTGGTGATTAGAGAAATCACGGAAATCTACCGATCAGAGCAGCCGGCCGCTGGAATTCTCCTCCAGACAGGGACTGAATTCGACCTAGCTGACAACCTAAGAGTTGAAAATCCTTTGCAGTCTAACTCGAACTCTAGGATCTAATTCTTCACAAATTGACTTTATTAATGGTAACGCTGAGAGGCTAATCCTGCATGTATATTCAAGAATGGTGTGTCCTTTACGCATTTATTTTTATGATATTTTCATTTAAAATATATTACAAAACGCATTTTAAAGTTCCATGTAGGTGATAGTATGGGACGCGTATCCCATAACATTAATTGATATTCAATGTAATACATTGAATGATTCATTTGAAAGTTTTGGAGGCTTTTTTAGTCAAATAATCAACTCCTTTTCTTACATTTTAATAAATATGCCTTTTTACGCTTGTAATGGTACTCTTTATTAATAGAATTTATATTTTGTAATATTAATATAGAGTAAATCGTCATCGAATCCGATTTAGAATTTAAAAAGTGTTATCTTTAATTTCATAAAACGAACCTGTCGTAAATAATACTTGGAGCTGCCATTGCAAGGACAGGGGCGGGTGTTCAGGGCTTTTCTTACAGAGCCTCAGTGCCATTTTAGCACAGTCCGTGGATTTACAGGAAACTCAACAGCCTTGAGTTACGCGAAGATAATGATTTAAACAAATGATTTCTCAGTCTCATTTCATTTCCCTAATTGTCGTAGGTTTTGGATATGCCGTTACAGTTGGTCAACAGTAACATTTGAAAGCAACCCTTCTTCCGCACAATTGCGCCAAGAAATAAACAAGAGACAAACGCGTTCGTGAAGTGACATCACTTCTGCAGACTCGTGCCCATGCGCACTGGGATCATCGGCGCCTGCGCCAGGCAACGCTCTGACTACAGGGTGCTTCAGAAATATTGACTCACAGTTAAAGGAATTTCTTCTGAGAAGAAAACTGCTGGCTCGAAAGGAATCTTTACTTTCTCGACGCATTCTTAACCTCTTCACCAGTCGTCGTCGTCGTTCTCAGACGTGTTATTGCATTTTGAACCCTCGTGGTATGCTTATAGATAGATAGATATTTATTATTCTGCAGGTAGGTATATACAACCTGGTTGCAGAACTCTACAATTTACATATTACTAATATTAACTTAAAATTATTTAACAAAATAACTTTAAATTATTTAAAGACATAATAATAATAATTGGGTATGGGTATTATGGGTATATTCAAAGTGAAGTCTGTGAGCGTATATAACTACATTTTGGGTGTTATTCGCGAGTAGTGAAACAGCTTCACTGAAGCTAACTTCTAGCTGAACGCAAATGTTCAAAATATTTGGGAGTATGCAGCTACACAATGCTATCAGGAAATGTAGCAATTAGTGATAAATATACAGAGGAAAAATAAATGTCTTTATTTCACGTGAATTATCTGTCATACTGTTTACGAAAAGGATTCAAACGCGAGTTGAACAAACTTTGAATTAAACTCAGAAATTTCAATGCCCGAGAGGAAGCATATATGTATTCAAACTACTTTACAAGCAAATCGAGAAAACCCTTTGTGAATGTGAATAAATACAATTTGTCGTGATTGGGAATGTTTTTCAATATAGTATTCATGCATTACGGGAATGGATTTTAGTGTTTTTGCTTATTAAATTCAGAAACGTCAATATGTACACATTTTTCACAATTCATTCAGACACACAAGTAGATACACATTGTTCAGGGTGAATCGTGATCCCATCAACATGACGTGCAGCATGCCACTCAGTAGCCTGTCAAAACGAAATCACCAAAGGATTGTTCAAAAATGTGTTTCCTCTTATATCACGAACAAACGAATTTGATGTAATGATTCCCCGGAACCATAAACTCGTGTGTTTAAGTTAAAAATATTCTATTTTTTAATAAAACTGTTAATTGAATTGAAGTAAACTCATAAATCTCACAAATAAAATATCATATTGGGGTACACATACACTATATATACAACGGTTTTTTTTTCTCAGGGCTTTTATCCAGCCGACAGCCGGTTGCCCTTTACGCCCCGCAGGGACGCATATTCGACCATACACTAGACAAACACTTGCGGGCTCCTCTGATCTGGGGTCAGCAGAACGCGAGGCCCTCCGCGACAACACATACATACAAAGTCAAGGGACAAACAGCCATGCCCAAGGCGGGACTCGAACCCGCGACCCTTCGGACCGAAGCGTTGAGTCGGTACTCGCTCTTAGCCACTTCGGCCATCCAGGTCGGCATATACAACGGTTTGAAAATATTTTTCACTCTCGTACCCTTGCAGGAGGGGGGGGGGTCGGCAAGGCGGCGCCGGCGCGTCGCTGTCACGAAGGATCGCGGCGAAGCAGCTCTTTGTCAAACAGCGTGTGCAAGCAAGTGCCTCAACGCCCTCCCACGTCTCCCTCTACCCCCCGGCCCCCCGTCCGTGTCCCAGCGCGTGTTTGCCTTTGACGCTTCACCTCACAGACTATGAAACTCGGATCATTACCAGGTTTTAGAACACGCTGGATAACTTAGCTTGTTTTGTGAGCAATTCCCTAAAAACGAATACAACTAAAAAAGATAATTCTTTGACTCAAAAAGACAAAAATTGAAAACAGGAACAGCACTATTAAATTTTGAGTAGGTATGAAATAAATCCTAAAATTCATCGAATCTCCCTCTTGATAGGAGTCGAATCATTCGATTATCTCGAATCTAAAATTTTTAAATCTCTCTTTCTGATAACAAATTGGTAATAAAAAAATGAACAATAGGTGCAGCTTAATAAGAAATTACCGAAAGACAAAATTGTAAAGGAAATTTCAACATTGGATTCACAACCTTTAAATAGAATATTATATACATAACGAATTAAATGCGACACGAAATGAAAAAAAGTTAAATAACAATTTAGTTAAGAAAAGTTTTGTTTTTGTTGTCGTACACATTGATGCAGTATAAAATAAAAATAAATGGAGGTTTACAATAAAGCAATGATAAATAAGAAATGTAATACTGTGAGAATCACAGGATACGTGAAGTTGAATTTCGTTTGAGTGACAAAAACTGGGAAGGGATGTAGGTATTGAATTTGGAATCTTTTTCAGTAATTGTAGAATAAAAAAAGTTAAAGGTTCTTTCCCAAATTGAAATCTCACGAGCTTTTACGTATTCTGTAGCATTCTAACTCCGCAGACAGTTCAAACAAAATTTTACCAAATCTCAAAGCCGGCTCCCCTAGATTATTTAAACATTGTTAGTACTAGTAAAAATTAGAATTACAGACTTTCTTAAAGAGCTTTTAAAGCTAGTTCAACGTGTTAAGCATGTGTTGAAAATGGAATTTAGCCTAGTAAGGAGAATAAGCAATTCATGTTTTATGAACATCTAGTGAATTTAAGCTACCAATCAGTCACATGGAAATCCGAATGTTTAATCCTATTCAATACTATTAGTCTCGAGAGAATGTTAAATATTTGATTCTGAGGAAAAGGTTTGCCTCTTGCAAGTTCTTTTGGTGGACGTTGCGGGTTCAAGGTACGTCAGTTCCGTAATCATTATTTAGCTTTGCAGTCTTACGAATCCTAGTAAATCATAGTAATCGGTGAACAATCGAACGCGTCTAAGTGTAGCTTATGAAGCTAAAATCTTTCGTAATTCTGAAGAAAACAGGATTGAATTGATACCTTGCAATGTGTTCGATCAGATAAGGGAACACTATTGCTAAAGCTTACTGTGAATACGCCGTTCGATATGACGAAATTTCGCTACTGATTTTATGTGGAATTCTAAAAATTACAAAATATATTTGATCCATATTTCATTTGGCGTATAGTACAATCGAAAAGAGAACGCAGAAAACTGAAGGAGAATTGTCCATCCTTTCCATGATCAATGAAAAGAGTTAATTTAAAATGACTGAAAGCTGCCACTGCGCCGATTTATTTTAATCAGCTCTGCCGCTCTCAATGAGATCATATAAATTATCATGACTTCAAATATCGGATGTTGATGTCACTTTGCTATGTACTGTCGAATAGCTGAAAATAATTGTAACGAAATTTTGCCAGAAACACTAAATGGCAAGGCAACAAAATAAGAGGTTTTCTTCTCACCCATCAAAAGTCATCGATAGTCATCGATCGGATCAAAAGTCTTCCATAATAAAAAATCCTTCCATTTTCTCGCTAGTGAAACTTTGCTTTTTCAATTTGACTGGAGCCATCTATCATGATTTTCAGAATTCTAATCTCAGATAGATATAAACATGAAGAGGATTGTTAGACAACTTGAATTTAACTATTACGAAATATGACCACAACACAATACGGCATTCGACCGCTTAGGGTTTCCGGATTGCTTTCGTTTTGCGTTGTAAAATTCATCATACTAAAATTGCCGCATCCCTTCAAAAGCAAGAAAGGTACAGCAAAGCTTTAAGAATTGAAGAGCTCAGTAGAAAAAGCGGCTAACCCTCATTTTTTGTGATATTGAGTTATTAGCATTATACAAAACTTCAAATATTATTCTTTTAGAGTAATATGTTATTTAAATCCAATATAGACTTAAATGCAAGGGTACTGTGTTTAAAAGTTTAAAAATGTATTGAGCTATATTAGGGATAGTCAGCTAAAATCCTCATTATCTCAGAATTATGTCAGTGTGGAATATCCTTTCAATTGCTTCTTCTATAATGTTCATCTTCTTAATCTTTCCGAATCATTTGCCAAGGATTTGCAAATTCTACTATTATGAATTTTCTTAGTGTTAATGTAACGAAAATGATTAGGGGATTATTTGAAGTGAACCGTAACATCAGATTGTCTTGTTTCTTAATGTGTATTATTTTTTGAGTTTTTTGGACATGGTGGATAAATTTACTTAGTTTTGATCAATTGTCATTTTCATATTATGTTAAAATATCTCCGTCAATTCATTGAATAATGGCAAACTGATTAAAGACCAACAATCAGGGAAGCGACGTTAAAATTAGCTTCATAACATTTACAACTGTAGAAATGAAGGTTGAGTAAATGAATAGTGGTCCCAAAGTGCAGAACAACACCCCCGCAGACGAGAGAGAAGGCTATCAATCCATCACGAACGGAAAGAATTTTAATTGGCTTCTATAGAAGAATAATGACTCTGTTTTATCTTCTTTTAGTATCAAGCGTTTACTCGTAGACGTATGAATAAAATATTAAACAATCGAAATGAATAGATACATAGCAACGTAAACGAACTGCAATCTCTGCCTCGATCTCGGACTTGCTAAGAATACGATTTGAAATGGAATATTTATCTGAGGTAAAGGTATTTAATTAATAAGCCTTAGTAACTCGTTGATTATTTATGGGAGTTAGATTTTCAATCCTGAATATATATTTCATTCCCAGCAATTTTTCCGATGCTGTGAAAAATATTTCAGTAATAATTGAATGGCAACTTTAGGTGAAATATTAAAGTTATATATTAATAATGGAAAAATAAAGAAACTCTTTCCATGAACATTCTAACTTTTGAATGCTTTTGCTCTAAATTAATTATTTATTTTAATCATTTTTATATTCATTGTTATCATATTTTTTAATTTAAATCATTTAGTAGTGAACATCCAGGCTTTCGGTAAGAATTAATAAGATTGTGATGTCAACTCTAAAATGTGTAACTAACTGCATTGTAGATTACGTTGTAATCATATTTCATCTCCTCATTTTGAAGAAGCGTCTTCTTGATAACTGGTTCAGATCCGTTCAGAGTTTCTCCGCTTCTAACGTCCCGCCCCCTCGGAAAGTGGCCTGTGTCTGTTTGAGGCAACCCGCTGTGCTGCCAATGTCGGGTAGGACCGCACAGACAGGATACTTTCTCGCTAGAGGACGCTATGGCGATGGTAACGGCACGTCGAAGTGATGATGGGAGATGAATTGCAAGAAAGTTGACCACAAGGGAAGAGGTTGTTGTATGAGAAGACCGAGATTGTAAAAAGTGTGGCACAAGAGAGATGGGACAAACTGCATTGTGGTAGTGCGATGTGGTTGATAAACAATTAGACGTTGTTGGAGGTAAGATTGACGAATATTTGCAGGGATACAAAGCTAGTAGAACACAATGATGATGATGATGATGATGATGGTGATTACAGCAGCAGCTTCACCAACGTTTCTGAATAAGAAATGTTTTAAACACAGTGGGACTTGGAGAATTCAAGATGACCAACCAAAAAAATTGAAATATCGAAACATGTTATGTCATGTTATGTCTTTTTAGATTGGTTTTAAATTCCATAAATACACAAATTGTCAATATTTCAATAAATAAATATTTATGAATAAATGTTTTGAATAAAAGAGTAGTGTACAGGATATGTTCATATTTAAAGAAAATTCATTTGTAAATGCTGTTAAACAGATTGGAGTTTCAGCACTCTTAAGGGCACTCTAGCAGAATGTTCAGTAACTAAAATTTAAGTTTTATAAAGATGTGAAATATGTTATTGTTTTGCCTGTGAAAATATTTTTGGGCGTGTTTCATCCAACATTTAAAAACTTTGTCTTCCAAACATTTACTACCTTTTAGTTGAACGAAATTTCAAATTATGGAGGATGCAATTCAAATTATTAATGATTCTTTTTCATTGATTAGAAATGAAGTTCAAGGGACTGGCACACATCTTCCTTTAACGTCGAATTCGAATTATGGAAGTTTGAATTTTCCAAGCCCCACTGTAGCTATGAATGACTAAAGGCACTTTTTCTACAATGAGAATCGGTAATATCTGGTGGGGGTCTACACTTATTACAAAGTAATAAATACTTTAGTAAACTGATATAAATCAATTAGGTGAATTGTTTTCGGAGAGTAGGTTGTGTAGTTGTTGACTATTAATGGCAGTAATATTTGTAGTTAATAATAGTTGTAATATTAGACATATTAATGAGTTGGCTTATGCAATTAGTTTTGATGTGGGATAGCTGTACTATTCGGCGTGTCCGAGAACGCATCAGTAGTTGGGAGAGCGCAGCGGCTGTGTCGGTTTGGCGACGGCAAGAAGCGAGTGGCGGTGGCAGCGGTGTCTGCTGTTCGTGGAAGCGGCGGCGTGGAGGAAAAGCGCTCGTCGGCCCACTCCACTCCACACTCCGCACTCCACCTGCCGCACAATCAGCGAGCGGAAGAGGCGCCCTCGAAGTCTGCAGAAGAAGAAGCGGCGGCAGCCGTCGCAACTTCCAGTCCTCGACCCTAACCTACATACGGCGCTTGTGATGGATCGTCATTATGGCGAATCTACTCCCCAAAGATGTAATTGAACGCTCGAATCTGGGACGTGGCTCTCCACACAGATGCGGCCGCGAGGCGACGGGTTTCGCGGTGATTTCGGTGAGGTTTAGGAGATGAAGCTTTCTCTGGGCGCCATTCTTCGAAGATTGCAGTGGCTTTCTTGATTCAAAGGGGGTGCGGCAGACCTGAGATGGATTTTTGCTGAGCGGTAAGTGCTGGAATGTTACACAATAGCTGGGTTTCTGGAGCCAGGTAACGCTGAATTCGCGGAGCAGTCTAGCAGTTATCGTGGAGTTAACACCTCTACAGAACGGAACTCGAGAACCGCGACGAATGGTTTCAGTGCGAATTAGAAGGTGGGGGAAGGCTTTCACCGACGGCATTTCCTTACGAGTGAGGTGCCTTTCTTGATTCAAAAGGGGGCTATGGTCTTGTGATGGATGTAGTGAACCCATGGACTGTCGAATAATGAATTCTGTTTTTTTTTTGAATATTTGTTGTTGGGTTCATATTCAATTAACATTAATTAGTTTTTCAAGGCTAGTTATGTTCTATTGGAATTACCAAATAATTCGAATTATTCGCGTTCTTTATATTAAGAGTCGAATCTATATTGATGCAAATATCTCTGTATCTTCTCATTCCCCCATTTGGCGCCATAGGTCAGTCTGCGCGCGTGTCACGTGCTTGATTTGACTGCGGGCGACGCCTGTGTCACATCCGCCCCGCCCACCCCTCCCTCCCCTCCCACCCCTGCCCGCCCCTCCCACCCGCGCCGCCCGTGTCACTCCATCCATCAACGCTGATTGGCCGCAGCGGCCGAACGGCCGACGTGAAATATGGCTTCGATGCGGCGTTTCGAAGGAGATGAGGGGGAGATGGGTTTCGCTCAAATAGACAGTGTCTTCTTATGATTCATCTGCGTTGTGGACAGGCCGGATTTGACTATGCAAGAGAACAAATGGCACCTATCCAAGCTTGGTCTGATGATTGGGATGTAACGGTCACGTAATAATACTTGGTTGTCAGTTAATGAAATTTTGGTGTTTTTGTCCATCCAAGGGGTCAATGAAGTGACGTAGTGGGCACACGTGAGTGACTGATGATATGTTTCTCGTTCTCATACATTACAAGCGACGTTCACGTGCATTGGGTAAGGAGTTTCCAATTGCTAAGCCATACTCATCACATCATTTGTGCGGAAGTCAAGGATTAGATTGGTACAGCTGATGTTAAACGACTTTCGATGACCATTATCTAATCAATAAAAATATTCGTAAAGACTTTTTTTATACAATACCAGCAATAGCTCGCAGCTATAACGCCCAAGTTTCACAAGAATCGCGCATAGTTTTTGGAATGTTGTATTGATGACGTGGAGTATGAACATCATGTTTTCAAAGAAATGCCACCTTGAACCTTGACTGAAAGAAAATTCACAGGAGTTAGGTTTCCCGCAAGAAAATGTCGATAATCACGATTGGAAGACGACCAGCTAATTCGCATCAGTGCAGCTTACACGCTTTCATCACGAGCCGCCCTCTTAGGCAAAGTGGATCAAAGCGCTCTCCAAACCTCCACTTGGCATTCATGAGGGCGGGACTCTTCAGGTCTTTTCGTTTACATTCCACTGCTCCTGCCACAACGGCCATCACGATCCATTCCATCACCGCATCTTCCTGTCTCTCTCATGCCTATTCTTCCTCTTCCAACTTCTCTTCCACCCTCTCCTCCGTGTCCTCCATATCATCTTCCATTCTTTCAATCTTCTGTTTCACTTTCTTCATTTCCTAATCCACTTTGTCGTCCTCATTCTCCTCCTCCTCCTCCTCCTCCTCCTTCTCCTCCTCTCCTCTCCTTCAACTCTTCCTCTTACCTCGATTTTTCCTTCTCGTGCATCTCTTCTTCCTCCTCATTGTTCATTTCTTTCCCCTCCTTCACCTTTCTTCTCTATCATCTTTCTTCTCCCCACCTTCTGCTGCGCCATTACTTTCATGCACCCCCGGTTCTACTGCGACGCTCTCGTCTCCAGCGCGTTCGGGTGGCCGGCGGTGCCGCTGCGGGTAGCAAGGTGCCAAGCGGCAGTTTCTGGTCCGGTCCCCGGCCGAAGGTTGCCCGGTCCTCGGCGCCGCCCGCCCGCTCGCCCGCTCCGCTCCGCGCCTCACCTTGGCGAGGCCGGCCACGCACAGTGGCAGGGCGCGCGGAGCCTACGTCACCAAATCTCAGCGTGAGCATCTAGCGCTTGATTTGTTCAGCAAAGGCACGGGATTACAAAAATACCAAATAATCCAGTAAATTTAAAAATAACACAAGCTACTGAGAATAATAGCTGCAGAGCTTTGTGATGTTGAGTTGATATTATATCGAAACAGTGATTGCTGTTGGATATTTTTTGGGAGCGTCAGTTTAAACATCATGTCGACGCATTAGGATGACACTACGAGGTTGGATGAAATTACCTTATTCCAAATGTAGGTATTGTTGGAATAAGTAACGTGGAAAAACGTAAGATCTTCAAGGAACAATTCACATATTATTTTGCGGTCTCAGGATTTAAGTAGTGAGGTTTTGAACGTGTGTGTCCAGAAGCGGAGAGCGATCGCATCACCCCCCCCCTCACCTACCATCTCCGTAGAGAGGAATGGCTGTGAATATTAGGAAAGCTCCGCAAGCAAACTTCAAGCAAGCTCCGTAAGCAGCTAAAACAAATGGAAGAATGAAACTTGTGAAAGTTCTTCCCGTTAAGGAAATTGGGTTAAGTTAGCTTGATAAAACAACCACCTATTTGATACTGCCAATTGACGAAACGCTTCGTCGGTATATTTCCAGGCTGACAGAAAGACTTCATTATTATCGTAAAGTATCCGAAATGTAAACGACTAACGTAAAGACTCCAGTGGGCACAAATCTTCCAAAGCGTTTAACGCCAAAATGCACACGCTTTTTATCTTGACTATTTTTCTTCGCCTAACTACATCTACAGTATTTCTAGAAGAATAGACCCCTTGCTGTCGTGTTCCACTTATCTTCTTTTCTTCACGGATTAGGGAAATTCCCTGTTCCGGCTTCATTACACCATCTGTCGTGGACGGCCAATGTCCCTTCTTCACCGTGGTTTGTACAGAAAGGCATGTCGGGGGATCCTTTCGTAAGACATTATTCCTAAGTGCTGTACCCACCGTGATCTGTATTCATTTATTTTTTCATTTATCCATTTCTATTTACCTACGGGCCAACCCAGTGCCCCTTGGGTCTCGATGTTTCCGCGTAGATGTTTCCGAGGCCCACTGTGCCCGGCCGCCGCCGCAGTCGTACGCGCCGACATCCGCTGCCCCGCCCGTCACGCGCGCACCCCCTCCCCCCCGTGCCTCATAGGGCGCGCGCCTTCGCCTCCGCGCACGCAGCCTCCGGGACACGCGCGTGACATTTGACGGTGAACGCCGCGATCGCCGGGGCTGCCAGAAGAGCGATGGTCCAGTGGGATTCTTGCTATGGGAATACAGATTTAGGTTATGGGCACGGCAATTCTCGTGCATGTATTTGTGATATAGAAATATTAATGGCGGTAAAGCATTGGTGTAACAGAATTCAATAGATTCACTTCCACTGTAATGTCATGATACCCACAGTCCACTGAAGATTATTCTTGTTAATTGATAGTTCTTTCTGCGATGGTTTTCTTTATTATCTGTCTCTGCATTGCTTTCTGATGTTTCAAAGATAGCACTATTTTTTCTTGTGTTCTTTCATCTTTGCTGAGCCACTGCATCTAATGTGTCTTCAACTATTGAGATGTGCTAAATTCTTTCGGCGATTTTGCGATGCAGATAGTTGTATTTTGGATTCCCCCATTATTTTAATGAAATTTTTTTAAAAATATTTAAGAGGTAAAAATACAGAATAACAGTATTGCATCCGCGATAGTGAGAATAACACTGACACGGTGATATTTTTTCTTGAAATATTAATTGAAATCCAATTGAGATATGTTAATTTATGCAAGGCATTGATATTTATTTCCACGACTACAGATTCGAAGACTGGTTGCTGTAATTAGATAACTCATGTGTCAAAAATTCTTCACAATATTTGCACGCATAATACTGATTCTATATGCCCGAAAAATGTAGTATTTTTCGTTCAACTTAATTTGGTTTTGAGAAAATTTTTTTGACCTGTGACTTAAGTACGTACACTTGAACTGAGGCAGTTCACTAAACCTGAGCTCACTATAACCGGAGTCGACTGTATGAAGTATTACATTTAGGGATTAACCAATGCGAGATTTAGTTTAACTTCATCACGAACGCCCATATTTGCGGGAGAGCAACGTACTTTTTATTCGTAAAGAACACATCCCCATTAGATGAAAATTTTACTGTTAAAAGATCAACAATCCACCTTCGCATCCTCCTCAACGTTATACCTATTAACTAATAAATTTTCAAAATTACAAATAGATTGTGGTATATCAATATTCAAGGCAATAATAAGACCATCACTTACATATGCATGCCTAATTTGGTGTAATGCATCTGCGTCAAACATGAAGAAAATACAAACTATTCAAAATCAATTTTTACGGAGAACTCTAAAGGCTGAATGGTTCATCTCCAATAGCCAAATACACAAAGACTTACAAATAGAACCAATTAAAACATTCATCACTAACCAATCTTCCAAATTCTTCAACTCTTTAAAAGATTATCCTGTTCATCAACATTTCGATCTGGGAAAAAATTATCACATTAAACGAATTCGTTCCCGCTTCCCCAAAGATATTTTTCACCCCCCCCCCATAAATAATTGTCTACTTTAATACTCAATAAAACCTTCTCTTAAAACTCTAAATTTATTAAAGATTAATCAATAGTTATTAAAATCAAATTTTACTCGTAATTACTGTTAAAATAAAATCATAATTATCTTTAATTATGATATTAATTTCTGGCATCTCCAAAAATGTTACGTATAAATTTATTCATCATCCTGAAAAATTTGTAAAATTGAACAGGAAATAAATACATTTAAAAAACGTGCGCTGCTCGCCGCGTGGATTCGCGATTGAATGAGCCCAACGCCGTGAGGCCGCGCGCGCCGGCTGACATCATCTGGTCTGCCGCCCGGGGGGCGCGGGCGATAGCCATCGCTGGACTACTTACGCCCGCGCCCACGCGCCCGAGAGCGCGCACTTCCCTCGGCGCTGGCGTTCTTCTGGACGGGCGGCAGGGCGGTTCATTCTATATATGAAACACATGCGGCAATCACACGATAAGCCACGGAAGTCTCTCGTTTGTCGTAATTGTTCATGTTACTGTCAGGCTGTCGTTACTTAAAAAACGATTACATAGTATTATTATTATTATTATTATTATTATTATTATTATTATTATTATTTTTATTGGAAAGAGATGGTGTCCTCGATTGTGCAAGACGACACTGGAAAGTACATGTGACACAAAGTTAGTTATGTTTTTAACTTAAAAATACCATCCTTGGAGTGAAGGAATACCCACCCACCCCATCCTCAAAAAGTTAATAGAATTCCAAGAATAAAAGTGTGAACTACAAAGCTTCATTCTAGTATACTTCTAGGTGACGTACAAGGTGATTGAATGAAACAATGAATGGATGCGATCCCCGGAAATTTCTAACGGAATAATCAAAAGAACCTCTTTTATGAATATGATAATAAAATATTCACGATTGTGTTACATTTAACTATTAAACTCTTTCATATTCTACATTTGCTAATAATGTGTCATTAGGAAGAGAATTTTAATCACTTCTAACACGGTAATAACATTGCGAACGACTGTGGCACGCAGGAAGTCCAACATAACCCCAAATGAGAATCCGTGCCGTCCATCGCGTCCGGGGCGTGTGCATCCTGCTGTTCCTCCTCCCATCTCCGCCAAACGCCTTCGCGCCACGCCGCGCCGTGTGCGCGCGCCTGGAAGCAGCTGCAAGCGGTCGGGCGAGCCGCGCGGTCGCTCGTTTGCGAGATGCGCACGTGGGCGGACCCGGAAAACCGGCCTGCGGGCGGGCGGGCAAATCTAGCTGGGAGGCGTCGCTCGTTGTAAAAGCTGGAATTGACCGCCATTATTCAACGGATGTTTCGAAAGCTTACACGTCCAACTGACAGGAAGCAGAACGGTTTTCTGGTCTCTTGTGGCGACGACCGTGGCGACTGTGTATGAATCCAGCGGAGTTCGTCGCTTATTCTGGCGTTGAAGTCTTCAAGGTTTAGTGACGCCTCTTGACTGTTGTGCGTCTATTGTTTACAGCGAAATCAATTGAAGTGTTGTTTTATGCACCCGTCTGATATTTAATGTCTGTAGGCCACGTGTACACAGATTACATAATTATAATACTTATGAGAACTAGTATGTTAATTACAAATTTAGGATGTTATTTGACGACCAATTTTCATACGTTCAAACACACTCATTTTCTGAGTCGACTCCCATGTGAAGTAACCTTATCGATGGAAACCACTGTGAACTGTTTGCTGATATCTTTGGATCTGTAATTACCCGTAATCATGCGGAAATGCTAGTCTCTACCATGTGTGGCGCTACACGCATCATTATTTTCAATTTCAATCTCGGGATCTACCATTATTTTCTCTGGGCGAGTGTGTGCGTCGCAGTCGGCGTTCTGCGAGACAGCAGACTGCATGAGCGGCGGCGACGTGAGCGGAGAGTGGGGGCGGAAGAGCTGGCGGGTGGGGGGGAGGGGAAAGGAGGTGCGGGCCGACCTCGTGCAGGTAGGCCAGAGGAAGCACGCGGGGCGGCGAGGAGAAGAGAGGCAGGCAGTGAGAGGTCGTGCAGGCGGCGGCGGCGGTGGCGGAGGCCGGGGAAGGGGGAGGAGAGCCCTCGGGGAAATTGGGGAATACCGCAAGAATTCCGGCGGGCGGGAGGGCGGCGGCGGCGGCGATGGCTCAGGTGCGCGACCGGCTGCGCCCGCGGCGGGCGCCCGCGGCCACGCCGACGCACGCTTCGCCTGCCTCGCACCAGGATGCGCATGTGGGCTTCCTCAATGCTTTTGTTTATTCGCGTCATAATTTTGTATTGATTTACTTAAAGTTTCGGCCCCGATTTGGGACTTCACCAGTCCCTTGGAAACAGTACAGTGACCTTACGAGGTCTGAGAGGGATATTTTGGTACCCCAGGATCGATGTTACTGAAGTAAAAATACACCGCATATTATAGTTTATTTATTTTTTGAGAATGTTCTTTACAGTTTTGTTTCCCGTGAGACAACACTCTCAGTCTTCATTATTTTATTAGAATTAGTTATTAGTACTAGGACTGATGAAATATCCTACATTTTTTAATATTTTTATTTTTAAACAGTGAAACACCAGTGAACATACCAGGACCATTAGTGGCATTCGGCTCAGATTTCTCATACCTACAAGATGCTTTAAAAAGAAATTAACTTGAAAAAACTTCAATAATTTTGAATCACCATGAAATCACGAGAAAGATCTTTCACTTGAAAACAATAGCAATATGACCGCTTCAGTGGTTTTGTACGTTTCAGAATTAAAAGTGTGTATATTTTAATTTGTACAGCGCGACGACTATTTGCATGAATATATTTATTTACTTGCATCATTATATCTTTGCCTTCTTAGCTGTAAAATTCACGTGATTTACTCAAGAATGTAGGATTACCACGGGTTGCTTGGTGAACTTTTCTTTCGAATATTTTAGGAACGAATGAATGCTTAGTCGCCAGGTGGTCAAATTGGGACCGGTTACAAGTATAAATACTTCTAGTTTGTGTTGTGCATAATTTGTTTACATTCTGGTGTGTTTATTTAAACTGCGTCTCGACAGTTCCGTTTTTAGATGCATAAAGAAATAAAACGTGATTTCCGAGATAGCAGCTGTCGGATGTAGAGGAATGTGCCATCGCAAGCATAATTCGTCAATATTTAACTTATAGGCGCACCAATAGAAAAGTAATCTTAAATATTGGATATTGCCGATGCTGTTTATAAAAGCCAATGTTTATTGAATACTCAAATTAGATGTTTGCTCTTTGTATTTGAGTAACGAATATGAGCACAAATAAGTCATCTTGACTTTGGTTTTTGTTTCTCTAAGATAATACACTGACCGTTACAACGTAGCTTCTATGGAGACTTAACTTAAATAGATAGTAATGATATGTCCAATGTGGTTCATTTATGTTTAATGAATTTGTAAGTTATAATTTGAGATGTAGCAAAAGTGGTCAGAAAATTTGAGTCCTGTAGGTGGTAAACGAGTGAAAATAATACCAGAGACGTCTGCAGAAACGCTTTCCAGAAAGTGCCAGAAATGTATTTTTGGACTACAGCTCAGTTTCCATTTCTTGGAAACGGTCTGCGTAGATGGGTGCTCTGAAACTTCCTCAAACGGTGGACAAAAGCGTCAAGTAAAGCCATTGCCTACCCATTTTCGGAGAATTGTTAACAGGGGCCCTTTGAGCAGTTACGGTGGCGGTGGGATTCCAAGGGGATTACTTGGGCGGCCACGGGCGCCGAGGCGCGGCGGCGCGGCGGTGCACTGAGCGGCCGGCCAGCGGCGACAGCGCGTGCGCAGAGCCAACCACCGCCTGCGCGGCGCGGCGCGGCGCGGCGCCGCTCGCCTCGGCGCTTCCGAGAATCCCGCCGCGGCGCTGCTCGGCCAGGCGAAAGGAGCGGGGGGCAGGGGAGAGGTGGGATGCAATCCTATACTTGAATTTTTCTAGCCAGGCCGATGAGAGTTCATCAGCTGTTATGGTGTCATCCAATCATGAGCTAGAACGTCATCACGGTGACGTCACTGTGATGACGACTGGACGAAACCGATTGGACGAAACCGATTGGACGAAACCGATTGGACGAAACCGATTGGACGAAACCGATTGGACGAAACCCGATTGGACGGAACCCGATTGGACGGAACCCGATTGGACGGAACCCGATTGGACGAAACCCGATTGGACGAAACCCGATTGGACGAAACCCGATTGGACGAAACCCGATTGGACGAAACCTGATTGGACGTAACCCGATTGGACGAAACCCGATTGGACAAACCCGATTGAACGAAACCGATTGGACGAAACCGTAACAGCTGATCAGCTATCTTCAGCCAGGTTACAGAAACCTACGTGTAAGAGGCGCGGACAGTAGCCGTCGGGACGCACAGGAGATGCGGGCTGGACGCGGTCAGGAAGTGTGGGAGAGCGTTGGAACGCGTTTAAGTGCGTTAGGAAGCGGCGGATTGCAAACGAAACACATCGGAGGATCTCAGAATGCGGATGGGACAGCATCGATATTTTATTTCGCTTCTCCAATAATATTTTGCATTTATTTTTCACATAATTTTATATTATTTGTCTTGATTGTAAGAAGTATTCAAACTTTAAATTTACACTTATTTGTTACGAGTCATAAAAGTCCACACACAGTAATTTGAAGTGTTTATGTTTACTTTCTCTCATTTTCGTGGATATTGAATAACATGTTTGCTTTAATTTTGCATTCTTCATCTACTGTTTAGATTTATTCACTTCTCTGTCTTGATAATTCCCGTACCTCTGCGTATTTGCCAAATTATTTACGACACTTCTTTTTCTGAGCATGCAATTCAATATTTTTTTAGTATTAAAGATAATCTTTTTTTTTTTTTGCATATACATATTCGTCCACGGTTTAAGTTGAGGCGAAATTCTGACACATATTTTTATATTACATATTCATTTATAAAAACCTTTAAAGTATACAAGTCCATAAAATGCTTTAAGATCTCTTCAACAAAGACCTTGGTTAATAAATAAACATTAAAAAATTGGTCTTTTGGAAAACGAATACCATCAAATGTCGCTTGAGTACCAACCATTGCGTTGCCTGGGCTGGAAGGAATTACGAACCAGCAGAAAATACCTCTTGAAATAACCACAGAGCGTTCACACCAAATCACAAATGCAGAAATTCTTTTGGTGAAATACATCTTCGAGTGAATGGACCGTGACCCTGAACCGCGCCATTCTCCGTCTTAAAGGTCCATTGTGCAAGCAGTACGTGTGTTTGAGTTATGCAATACTCCGGAGCATTAACGTTTGTTCTCCGCAGTTTACTTGCGTGGAAGGAGGTGGCGATGGGGTAGAAGAGCGGGTGGGAGCAAGAACGCCACGCTCTGGCATTAACAAGCCTTTGAATTCATGGGAATAAGGTGATGGGTTTCGAATTCGCAGAAAATTTTATCATCCTCATTGTAAAGGGAGTGTCAAATCGGACATCTCTAAAAATAGTTTTGATTATAATTTAAAAAAATCGAAAATCTGGGGTTGACAATATTACTTTGAACCTATTCGTCAGGTTGCGTACGTGTGGAGAGAGAAAGAGGAAGGGAGAGCAAAAGAAGAGTGTGATGAAGAGAGAACATACGAAAAAAGTGTCGAGTGAGAGTAAAAGAGATTGGGAAAAGTGAAATTAAATAAATCATATTTTATAAAACATACGGTTAATTAAGGTAGGACGAAATTTGAACCAAGATTCTGAATATCCACCATTTGTGGTAAAGTTCATATCTTCACGTTCGTCTTTCACATATTACAACGATCACAACGTGATGGTTCCTGTCTTAGAATGATCCTCAAAGGGGCGTGCGACATGGGGCGAGTGAGGGGCGACTGCTGCGGGAATCCCGAATACTCTTGGTGAGTAGTGCGACCGAGTAACAGAGCTCACTTCGTCTAGCGCCAAACCTTTAGGACTTGCCCTCCAAAAGCATCTCGCTCCTTTTGTGGCACAAAAGGAAGATAACTTGCACCGAGCACGTCGGGTAATAGAGAGCTGTGGGACTCGCCGAAAGCCGCATGTATGCCGTCGCCTTTTCGCGGACAGGATGAGATAGCCTAGGCCAACAATTGCAGGGTCACTGACCAGTAAAAGGGTAAACCAGGGCATCATCTGGGAAGATGGGAATGAGGGAAAACCGACCGCGGGATGCAGTCTTGCTATGCCTCTTCTGGTAACAAAAAATGATAGGGGATCATGTGGAAAGATGGGGAAGAGGCACAACTGACCGCGGGTTGCAGTCTGGCTATTTTTCTTCAGGCAACGAAAAGGGAAAGGGGGTGAGTTGGAAACATGGGGATGAGAGAAAATTAACCACTGGATGCAGTCTGGTGATTCCTATGTCTCATGTGACGAAAAGTGAAAGAGAATGAGATGGGACGTGTGGGGTGAGTGAAAACTAACCGCGAGATGCAGTCGGGCGATTCCCGCCAGTGCATCGACGCGACGTTGGCGTCGGCGTGGCGGCGCACGGAGGCGAGCGGCGCTGGCGCCGGGCGAGAGGCGGCGTTACGCAACACGACGCGAGGCGGCGCGCCGCGGCGCCCGGTTCAAGGTTTCGCCGCGCGACAGCCTCCCCCCTCCCCACCCCGGTCCACTCCCGCAGCCACGCGCCGCAGATGCGCCCAGGCGCCGGGCGACCCGCGTTCCCCATACACAACCAAAGCATCAAGATTGCCCCCCGTGAGGAACATGGAATAAGGAGCCCCTCAGGCCCCAATGACATCTCTTGCTTGGATCTTTGCTGGGCGGACTCAGAATTCTCTCGAAGAACTCTTGCTCCGCCCTCGCTGCTCATTGGCAGCTTTCTTGGGCACACCCACCCACCTGGCGGGATATATTAGCGAAAGAAGACTAGGGCGTGATTTCTACAATGGTCAAAGAACACTTTTGTAATGTGGTTTGGGCATAATTCCAATTGGAATTCAATGGTTTGTCAATAAGAACATTGCCCATATTTCTAATTATGAGGGTTGAATAGCGAGCAGATAGAAAATGCTCAATTTCCTGACAATTTTCAGTACACGCCATTTATTGCGATCACTCCACGCCACTGACAGAATGATAAGATTCATCTTGCCATTTTCTTCTCTTTCACACATTAATACAGTCACATCAAATATTGGTTAGAATGCTAACATTTAGCATTCCAATAGTATAGTAATGACCAATGAAGTATTATAATAAAGAAATATGGAATTATAACAATGTAAAAGAGATGTACACAAAGACATGTTCTTTGAGATATTTCACGAACAATTGTGTTAATATTCGTAACCGTTCCAACTGATTGTGCTGGATAAAACTTTACAACGTGATGTCGCGAGCAATTTCTAAATAATAAGCATTCTTTCTGACGATCTTCCAAATCCTCGCCGAGCGCGCAGGCAACTCCAGTAGCCGGAGCGTGAGTGATGGCCGACGGGAGCGGCAGCTCGCGCCCCGGGGCCGCTCCCAGATCCCCCGCCGCCGCCATTGGATCGGGCGGGCCCCGCCCACCACGCTTCCGGTCGTGACGCAAGCGGCGGCCGCCGCCCCGCCCCGCCCCGCCTCGCCCCGGCACGCCCCCGCCGCGCCGCTCCGATTTCACGCGCGTCGCCCCCGCGCAGGATAGCGCTCGGCGAGCCACCGCCCCGCCCACGCTCCCGCCTCCGCCCACGCTCTTGCCTCCGTTCACGCTCCCGCCTCCGCCCATGCTACCGCCTCCGCCCACGTTCCCGCCTCTGCCAAAGCTCCCACCTCCGCCCACGCTTCCGCCTCAGCCCACGCTCCCCGCCTCCGCCCACGCTCCCGCCCACGCTCCCACCTCCGCCCACGCTCTCACCTCCGCCCACGCTCCCGCCTCTGCCAAAGCTCCCACCTCCGCCCACGCTTCCGCCTCAGCCCACGCTCCCGCCTCCGTCCACGCTCCTGCCCACGCTACCATCTCCGCACACTCTCCCCGCCTCCGCACACCCTCCCCGCCGCCGTCCACGCTCCCCGCCTCCGCCCACGCTCAACGCCTCCGCCCACGCTCACGCCTCCATCCACGCTCCCGCCTCCGCCCACGCTCCCGCCTCCATCCACCCTTCTCGCCTCCGCCCACGCTCCCGCCACCACCCACGCTCCCGCTCCACCCTGGGCTGCTCTCTTACGCCTCCGCAACGCCCACCCACACGCTCCCATCCCATGCCACGCCGCCCTCTGCTCGACCCGCGCTGCCCCGCCCACTCCACCACACTGCCGTCGCAACGTCTTAACACTAACCGCCTCCCCACCCCCGCATCGCCTACTCCTACGCCACCTACTCCCTATCTCCCTCCCCGTCCTTCCCCTCTAGCGCCCCATTCAGATCCTTACCCCTTATCCGCCCCGTCACCACATACGGGCCGTCATCATGTAATATATTCCTCCCTGCACCTCCCACTTTTGGCTCGTGGACGCAGTCTCTTACACTGTCACAGCGCCGCCCTAAAGCCGCATGCAGCACCCCGCCCTCGTTCTGCATCGGCGCACGCCCCTTCGCACCGTCCTAACTCCGCCCCCGCCCCCCTGTGTCTTTGTCTCTCTCATTACCCTTGCGGGGCACGCGGTGGCGGTGCTGGCCATTGGCCGCTGGCGCACGCGCCATTGGCCCATTCGCTCGCGCCACGCGCCTCTCCCACCCGGGGCAGACTCGCGGCTCGCATGACAAGGAGATCGGGGACTCGTAACAGAACCAACCATTCACAATGGCACTTACTGTCAACGTCAACGCTCCTCTGCGATATTGATGTTATACATTCTCGAAAATGAAATGCTGTGAATACTCGAACGACATTAAGGCAAATAGAGGCAATCGTTCTTGGATGGGAATTATTTCGTACAACATGAGCGGCATTGATTTGATAAGCAGTGATGATGAATTATAATTTATGCTCTTATAATTTGCTTTTAATTCTCTCTAATGCCAAGATTTTTATATCTTGCTGCGATGGTACGCTATCTTATATTCTTTTCGGATCTACGTGAATGTGACAGGTTTTATATTGTAACGTTATGTACGTTTACGTTTCATTATAAAAATGTTTCTCTTTCTTTTCATTTGTAGCCATAGTATGCTACGAGAAACAAATAAAGTTTACACACGACCATGTTTCCCCTACTTGTAATACCACAGCATTTTTAGCATTTATTCACTTCGTTCGAAACAGTATTTGGAATTGTTGCTTGACACACTTTTTGCAAAATTGTGGGTTCCTGTCGCCTGTATACTTGCAGTCAGTTGCAGGTAGGAACTCATCCCTACGCATATTAACTCCTTGGGGAATGGGGGAGGAAGCTAAAAGCGAATTGTCGCAGATATTATTCTTCATCTGCGTTCTGTATGATGAAGCTTTGCAATGATTTTCTTTTCTTTGGTGTTAAAAATATTTTTATCAATACTGGCACTTATTCTGATTGGCGTTGATGGCTAATGTAGGCAAAGAATGTTGTTTCCATCAAAAATTAACATCGAAATACGTCGAATATGAAATATTTATTTGCTATCTTCTCAGCATCTTCTCTCCCTACATTATGTTCAAGACTCAGCTGAGGAATCGAAGCAGCTCTCTGTCTCTCCGCCTTGAAACAACTGTACGATTTTTTTCCTGCTTTCCGCAAACTCGATCTGTCACATTCTCGAAGTGTCTGCTTCGTATTTAACCGGATCTACGGTTTTTACCCGTTCTTTCAGCATTGCCTCAGATCGCTTAGTGCCAGCGGTGCACCTCAAACCTCCATCTGATCTGTGGCGATAGCCGTGCGATGGTGCCGAGTTGCAGACCTGGTTTTTGTGACAGTTATGACGCATTATCTGACGCTGATGTCGCGTATTGACTGTTAATGTGTATGATATCCTTTCTGAAAGAAGCAGCTTCGTCGAAAATTTTTCCCGAAGAATAGGAATTACTTAGTTATGAACATTCGAATGTAAGTGAAGATGTTTGGAATATTATTCGGTTCTTTTGGCAACTTTTATGTAAATAACGTTTTATGTCCCAATATCACGCCAGACGCTCAAAGGATTACGATTAATCTCAAATTAAATGATCACGTTAGTATAATTTGATGAAATTGATAGTATTTGCATTGTCTATGACGTTTCACATTTATATTTACCTGCTCATGTACAGTATTTTTACTTATTTCGTCATACTACAACCTTTTTTCTGAAAATGTAATTTATGTTTTGTGTGGCTGTATTGAAGGTGTATTACTGCTTTGGTGAATGTGCTTTTACATAAACCTTGATCTCGCATCACGCATGGCTACATTAGTCACGGAAATCCCGTTAAGCTTTGAAACAACGATTGCGTGAACATTAATGGATCTGCAGGAGAACATCAAGCTACTACGACTTGCCACTGCCACTAGAACATGGTATTTGCTGCCGTTCTCCAAGATATGATGTTTGCTTCTAATAGTGTGCTTATAAATGTCAGCTTAACATTCCCGGAGGAAGAACGCCAATTCCGAAGAGCTTTTATTTATACAGACTAAAAGTAATATTATGAGCACAATTTAAAATATATAGAATACCCTTCGTTTCAACATTTCACGAACAGTTCTGTCAATAGCCATTTTTTCAACTATGTGCTAGAATGCGTTTCTAAAATGATTATATTACTGCAATAAGATATTTCAGTTTTTAAATAAACAAAATGAACTGAACAAAAAAGGAAAACTGTTATTGCTGAACAGTTTCATCTACTCAGCTTTTAGAGATAGAATTAGTTATTAGTAGTTTTAATTTGCCTCCATTGTAGAACAGGATACCCTTATTAATTTTTAAACAGCACTTAATATGCACGTATTTATTTCATGTCATCACGAAAATGGTTTTTACAAGGTATCCAGTAAGTGACCTTAGGTATCCTGTAAGATTCGTGGAGGTCATGCCCTCTTCCTCTTCAAAAATGTATAGCTTTGCTTCGATGAATAACAAAATATAAGGTATACGTGACTTACGTGACCACACCAACTCCTGACCTCCAAATAGAATAACTGATTCACCCTTGTTTGCAACAAGCGTTCCCGAAACAAGATTCCTTGAGAGTATCCAGGCAGAGCCCGCGGGAGAATACCTGGCAGCTTCCTTCGCCTGGAGGCAGACGCGTGCATATGTAGCGGTCCGCGTCTCCACCAGCCCAATCTCATCAGCCCACCCACCTACCCACTCGCCCGCGCCCTTCTTCTCAATCGCCCCCGCCCACCCACCCTCCCACCCATTCACTCTTCTGCTCTCATGCGTGCATACGTAGCGGTCCGCGTCTTCACCAGCCCACCCACTCACCCACCCAAACCCACCCACCCACTCGCCCGCGCCCGTCTTCTCAATCGCCCCCGCCCACCCACCCTCCCACTCATTCACTCCTCTGCCCTCCCACGCCCCGAGCCTCCCGTCAGCTCGTCTTCCCGCTCGCTCGCGCGCGCCCGCGCGCCTGGGGCCATGCCGAGGGCAGCACACGCCTCGCCCCGCGCAGCGCCGCGACGCCTGGCTGGCAACGCCGCCGCCGCCGCTGCCGCGAGCGAGCGGCCGGTCGTGTTGCTCGTGCTCCTCCGCAGCCTCCGACGCCGCCGCCGCCGCTGCCGCCGCCGGTAGCTGCTGCGACAGGTGGCAAAAAAACCTATATTAAGACGAGAGCGAGCGAACGGGGAAGGTCGAGATGCCCGCCTGCCTGCTCTTCACCCAGCGCCCGCCCGCGATCGCGTTGTTGGTCAGCCTGTAGGGATTTTCTCGTATTCTAGTTGGCCAAACTGGGGGTTACAAATCCTCTTCTATGAAATTTGTACAAGTAGCGTTAGGTTTCATATATGTAATGAAAAAAATTACTCATCTATTTGAAAGATCTAACGTTCCAAACATTTTCTAATTGATATTAATATCTGTGGAATCAGATGACGATTATATTACATTATGACGAGAGGAAGGCGGAGATTTTGCTGTTCATCGTTCTTCTTAAGAGGTACTACGTTGACCATCGTCGTGGCATTTACTGAATGCCAAACATTTATGTAGGGGATAATGGTAAAAGTATTATTATTAACGTAATATTAAATTTACAGGTTGTTTATGAACGTACAAAAATATTCCAAAAAACTATTCTGAATGAGCCTATTTTTGAGACTTTCACTCGTATTTCAGTAGTAGTGAAAAATATTTCGTTGCTCTTTGTGTACATGCGGATTCTTTACGGCTGCTCATAGAGACAGGTTGATCAACTTGTAAGACCCCAATTAATAGGAAAATCGGAATTTGTAAATATGAACAGTAATGGAATATTTACGTATGTATATGACGGAGTTTTCAAACTTCCAATTATTCCGTTGAAATACTTCCATTCTAATATTTTCAATAGGAATTACTTCATTGTATCATGTTATTTGGGACAAATGCAATAAATAAATAAAACAAAAACTTACGCTGTTTTCAAAAGGGTAAGGATGATAGGTGTCCAGTATACATCGCTCTCCTTGTATTAGCTAAATGGTCAACTTGAGGGATTTCCAGAATTATGGATCATTTCAAATAACTCTAGAAACAAGGGAAACAAATAAAGAACCGTAAATGGAGTAGTAGAAGAGTAGCCAGCAACAAAAATAACTAAAAAGGTAAGAAGGAATAATCCTAATGAATCGATGATCGGAATATATTTAAACAGCAGAACTCCTTTGGTGTCAAGTGTTTCTTGGAAGTGTGATGAAAGGAGCTTCAATCCTTTCGTATGTGTTCAGTTGCGAGTTTAAGCTTCATGTTGTTTGTCTTTTTTACTCTGTGCCTTGCAACAAGTACTGAGCTACACGCCAGTTGGCCATCCTGTTGAGGTTTTCCTCTAAGCTCTTACACCCGAGAAAGAGAAATGCTGGGGAATGTTATGATAGGTTTGATTGGAACCGGGTTGCGGTCTTCTCTGACGCTACAGAGGGGCAAAAAAGTTCTGCAGCATTAAGAAAGGTCACTATTGCGATTATACGTATTACTACACTACAAACGGGAATGGGATGAGAGGTGTGATCATGGATGATAGGAGGTTTTCTCGGAACCCAAAGAAAGTCGAAGTACAAAAATAAAGAACGTTGTTGTACGTAACAAGTTGTATCAATATTATCTACCTAATCATTTCGAATGTTTTTGATAAACAAAACGGGAAGTATCCAGTGGTCAAGTGAGAGGTGTCAATGGTTTCGTTATACACCCAGCAAAAATCCAAAACCAGTGAAATAGTTTCAATTTCGACTGAAAATTCAAATATTTCATTGTTTATTCACTTATCTATACAGCACGTACAGCCTGCATTTTTTACTCAATGCGTCACAGACAACGATACGGCTGATGTCATACGATAAGGAACAAAGAAACTTCAGTTTTCACGAGTGCAGTTTCAGAAAAGCCAAGTATTGCTACTCCAGTATTCCATTTCCCACAAACTCAATAGCAGCACTTTTGCCACTGCAGGTCATTATTAGTTGTGTATTGCCGTCGAGTTGCTACATTGCTACAACCAAAAGTTCATTTATTAGTTCTCCACTCCTGTTTCATATTCTGTCAATTTTATGTGTAAATATTGGGTATTTTGGAGATGAAGAATTTGTGGATACGTGTTGTTTCTTTTTTCTTCAAATATATTTAGAAATGTAACAAGAATAGGTACGTGTCAACTTAGAATCCAGGAATCAATTTTTGTTGTAATACACAGGTATAGCTAGGTACTTTTTTCACTAACCGTGAGGAAAATTGCCGTGAAAACTTTGGAGTTTCTGTTTTTCTTTACCATATTTTTGTGAAGTCTGTTTGTTACATTTTTGTGTGTTTTAATTAATTCCATGCATCATAAGTCTCTTTACATTAGAGAAGTGAAGTTTGTGATTGTATAAAAGTAAACACTTATTAACACATTATTTTCAAGAAAGAGAAACTATGGTCTGGGCATTACTTTTTTTTGAAATTTAGGAACCCACCTACGGCCAATCCATCTGGAGTAGTCTGATAGCTCCCCGCAGCCAGGAAGCATTCGGATTCATTCCCTCTCACTTTTTGCTACCAGAGAAGGCATAGCCCGATAGCATCCCGGTTGGTGATTCGGGAGAAAGAAGGGGCGATCTAGTAAGTACTGATACCTGTGCGAACTCTTTCTTGCATTTACAAGGAAAAGCAATCAGGGTGCAATTTTACTTTGCCTTTTTGGGAGGCAGGTAAAAGGCTTAGAAAAATTTCAACGCGAAATGTAATCGGAATAGTCTCAAATCCATCACGAAAAAATACTGCCCGTGACGTTCATATCTTCCCGAATAACGAAGTTGCTTGATGTGGCTTGCATTGTCATTGTGACCGTGACTTGTGTTGAGAAAGCAGCCTTTCACTCATGAGTCCCGTGTTCAATCAAAGGCAACATTGTCCTACGAGAGGAGAAGAAAATAATTACCGAGGGCCTTCATGCGACTCTATTGTTCTTTACGATACGACAAAGGCAAATAAACGAGATTCATTTTTAAATTAATCGCTAAATTAAAAAGTCATTTTCTTCAGTATACGATATAGTAATATTTTCAAGACGAAACTAAAAAACTTACAAAAATGCATCCATTTTCATTTGTAACGCACTAATCGAGTGTCGTTATTATCGCAATTCGAGTGTCGTTATTATCGCAATTCGAGTGTCGTTATTATCGCAGTTCGAGTGTCGTTATTATCGCAATTCGAGTGTTGTTATTATCGCAATTCGAGTGTCGTAATTATCGCAATTCGAGTGTCGTTATTATCGAAATTTGAGTGTCGATATTATCGAGCTGGGCCCGACTGCCTAATCTTTCGGTAAAGATGGCCTGTGGCACGGAAGCAATTTGGCCTTACTAGAGGATTGAGGTTTCGTGGGTCGTGAGGGTGCGGCGCCAGGGCGCGTGCGCGAGCGGGTCACGTGTCGCGCGGCGGAGCGCCCCGGGCCACGACGGTCTCGTGCCGCCTTCGGGCGGACCCTTCCCTTCGTGAATTCCATGTTTAGAACACGCGCATATCTGTGTTGGCATGTTTGCCTAACGACTTCGTTTTTAGAATCATTTTCAGGGTCGGAATAATGTAAAGTCACCCCTCTGGGGGAGAGTTACAATCATATTTTTATAAATTGTAATTTTTAAATAAATTGTAATATGTTCGTACGTATTAAAAAAAATTAATATAAATTTTTGAAATTGGTCATTTATTTGAATATTAATATTTATAAAGCTTTTAGTAAAAACGACAAACTGATGATTAAGAAGACTATATTAATTGAACCAGGAGAATATCGTGATGATGCTTAATGATGTTGTTAAATGATTATGTTATTTAAATGATGCTTTGCAATAGGAGTTGATATGCGGATGCCGATTGTCATCAGCCAATGCCAGGCTGGCCAACCCATTTCACATTTCAAAATGTCGTGTGCATGCGTACACTTTCAGTATTCAACATATTTCAATGTATACAATAAACATTTCGCCAACGTAGTAACTATAATTGTACATTGAATTTATTTACTTGCTGAGCAAAACTTGTTTAGGTGGTAGGCGCGACTTTCATAAAACTCCTTAGTTTATCGATAAGAGGCTAGTGTCGCTAGTTCCTCATTTTTGTAACGATGGTTCATACGATTTATGAAGTGATACTGATGACAGTTATGTATAAAGTAAGAAAGTTTTTGTTCCAACACTTCGTAATGCATGAGTTTTAAACGTGTGAACATCGACATATTTATGACAAGTCATTCTGTGCTCTTCCTTTCTTTTCATTACATCGTATTTGTCTTGAATCACATGGTAGACACAATGTAGAAAGATGGATAGGCCACCCAACTCCTTAGAAGGTACTCTTCCATTCCTGGAACATGCCACTGCTTCGTGTATCCACATACATCTCGCTCGCTCTTCCTGTTTTATTTGCGCAGCCTGTTTTGATCAGTGGAAACTTAACTCACACGGACGGACATCCAGGCACGCCATCCATTGAGTTTTGGACAAGCGCAGTTAGATATTTGACACGATCTATTGCTTTTATTCCCAATCGGCTGTAAGTCATTCATGCTTTCTCGTAGTATTTTACATCAGCCTCATCAGAACGAGGAATGTGTATACGAGATTTGAAGGCGACTAACGTGCATTAAAATATTCGCATAGGCGTCTTCCAGTTTGTGGGTTCACGAGCGAAAGATCGTAAGTCACTGAAACCGGTTTTGGAAAGACAGAAAAATTATGCTCAAACGTACATGTACATTCCTTTTTATAGCAATGCTTGAAGGAATTTAAACTGTGGAGTCAGATCTATTATGAATGCACGCCATTCTTTAACGCTAGCAGACTCCGCGTTCTTAGTTGGCATATTAGTACAATCTATGTTTCAATATAATTGTAACGATTCGATTGTGTCTACAATTCCAGAACTGTATGTAGTGTATTATAACAATGCATTCAGCTAAAATCACGAAAATCTATGTTAATGAAGATTGGGAGACAAGTTTACGAACTCGATTATTCATAGTATGAATGTCAATGATTATTTGACTAATGTTTTAATTTACTTCACAGAATAGTATTTATCCAAGACCTTTCACAATAGAAGTCCTGAGTGTGTCCTGTTTAAGACAGGAGCGTAAATTAGAATATCCCATTCGCCATACGTTAAAGATATGCACTTCTTCTTGAGAAATTAAATGACGAGCAATAAATGTACAGAAGATTATAGAATAATAATGACGTGGTGATTGTGATTTTGAACTAACAACGACGTGGACAAGAGAGTTGACAATGTTGACAATGGCCAACGCGAAGACAATGACAAGGGCAGCTAGAAGATTAGAGTCATTGTTGTATACGAAGTACATCGATAACGACTACACGTACAAAAACAAACAAACGGTGATAGATCTTACGATCGATATTGGGCGGGTGGTATTGTTTGAAGTGAAAAAGTGTAGGAATCACGTTGATCGAGTTTAGGGTGATTGCGGTGAAGAAGTTGTCCCAAAGCGCATCGGTAATTTATGGATTCATCATTTAGAATGATGATATTGATAGTGGTATAAAATTTCAGGGACGGGCGGAGGGAACGTAATAGCGGCATATTAACGGAATACGTAATAACGTACGTTTTAGACGTAAGACATTGGTCAAAATTGTGTGAATTATTAGAACAGGTGATGTTTAGAGAGAACACAGGTAATATTTAGACACATTGATCAAGGAGACATTGACAGATGCGGAGGTGTGAAGGATCGATGTTAATCATGGGGGTGTTTATATCGGTGGAGAAGGGGATCATGAATATTATAGAGACGGAAATGGGATAGGAACACAACTAAATTCAAAATAATGAAATGATGCCTGGAAACAGAAACTACATTGATCAATGTGGCGTTGATGGCGTTGGAGAAATGTAATAACCACATTGGCCAATGTGATTATCCGAGCGGAGAAATTTAGAACTCTATTGGTCAAGGTAGTATCAGTGGAAAAGGGTACGAACTGCACTGGTCACTGTGATGATCATAGCGGCAAAGTGTAGGAACCACGCTGGTCAAGGGGACGTTGATAGTAGGGTAAAAGTGTTGGAATCACATTGTCCAGTATGACGATCCCAGCGGCGAAATATAGGAACCACGCCGGTGAAGGCAACTTTGACAGAATCGTTTCGGAACCACAAAGGCCAACAGAACGACCCAAGAGGCGAAATGTAGGAAGCAAGCTGGTCAAGGTGTGGTCGCTGGGTGCGGAGAAGTGTTGGAAAAGGCGACGGCGAATGTTGTGGAGACAGCGGTTAGCGAGCGGGCTCTAACTGCGCGGGCGGCGGCGGCGGCGGCTAACGCTGCGGGCGCCCGCCCGGGGCGAGACGGCGGCGGCGGCGGCGGCGACGCGGAAACCGGTTTCTGCCCCCGCGCCGCCCCCGCGCGCGACCCGCGTGCGTCGCCGCCGCCGCCGCCGCCGCTGTCCTATCTGTGCTCTCCAACGACGCGCGCCCGGCTGCAGATCGGAAACCGATCGCGGAGCGGGAAATATTTGCATAGAGTGAAGCACTGTATCATATTCGATACAAACCCGATTTTGATTCTCTGTGTATGGACGAATTCTACTTCTGCGATTGTGTAAGATTGAAAAAAGATTTCCACCTAAATTATCCGATGTAATCACATGACTTGTATCGTTTACAAGTAAATTGATCGCCATGAATATACGTTTTTTGCAATTATGGTGACAATATGTGCCCCTAATTGTGTGTCTCCTTAGTTCTAGTGCAATACATGCAAGAGGATGTAGTAGCATAGCAGTTTAGAATTATCACCCTCATTTTTGTCACAGTTGTGTTCTAAAGCGTTGTATTGATCGATTCTGACTATTTTTGTTCTCGTTTCCATTGTAGGTTGTCGCTCCAGTTTCTCTTTACGATTTCTTACTTGTTTTCTTCCTTCGTACACATTGGGTGGTCGGGGTGTTTTTGTAGTCAATTGATTTCAGCTCTATTTGGTCACACATTTATTGTGTCACAATACCATTGCATTTGCAATTCTACGTTCTGTGTAATAAATTAGTTTCAGTACTAATTTTTCAAATTACTTTTTTCAATTTATTCTTGTCTTAATATCATTGAATTTAATTTCCTCTACGATGTTGATAAACAAAATGACTGATTAAATCTTAAATTTCCGATATAATTATTTTCTCAAGAAATTATATTTCATGTTAGATGGTGTGACTTCACACACATATATACTCAACTACTTTTTTCATTCGTCACTCTCAAAATACTCTCCCAAGCTTGTTTGCAGTGGTTTGTGTCACAGGTTTTTTTCTTTTCGTTCTATGCAAACAGACAAGGTTGTCGCTCATTACAATCCATTGAAGTCTAGTTTCTTCCGTAGCATTTGCTCAATTTGCGCTCGGCACAGCTTGGCAGGAGGTGCGGGAGCAAGTTCTTTGATGCGCCGCTGGCGCACTTGGCTCTGCGAGCTGTAATCGTACGACTTGCTCTTGGCCTTCACGTCGACACAAACACGTGTTGAAACGCCCGTCTCGCCCCGCCTCACCTCACCTTGACCAGCGTCCAACAGTGACCATCGTGACGTCACAAGCCCGTTGTTGCTTGATGAAGCGTCCAAGATGGCGGCCCCTGCCTTTCCTGTTCCCGTTCGTCGAAAACCGAATTAATGGGCTGTCTATATCGAAAGATCGAGATAAGGGAAGAATCGTGCGTGCGATGTATGAGGTTGTTGGATGAAATGAACGTTTAAATTGTATAGTCACAGCTGTTTAAATCTACACAGCTGATTAAAGTGGCCTCTTGTGGTTTATTTTTGGAACAAAATGTTTCCTCTTCTCCGCTCGAGCGCCGCTCTCGGTGCTTGTTTGAATGCGCGAGGCACGTTTCTTTTATTTCTTTCTGGTAAAACGCCGCTCTTTCTGATAGGCTTCCTTGGGCGTGGGATCAGCTAGTGCATGCCACGACATTAAGTGACAGGCTCTTTAAAAATTACTCCGGAAAGAGTGTCCTCTCGCTGTAGTTTCCCATTCAGTCGGAGTGGAAAAGTGATGGTGACGTCATGTTGGTTGTAACTTCCGTAATTGGCGAAGATCTAACATAAGAAATGGAATTAAAACTTTGCTTAATATGGCTTGCCAGAGTCGTAAATGTCACATTAAATTAAAGAAATATCCGCCAAGTACTAATGAGCCAAGATGGTGTCTAGTCACTTATGTGTTAGGCGTGAGGTTCTGAATCTCGTTTTTTGCTGCTGTTTATTTTTCATTTACTTGTTTTCATTATGCTTTTTGATATTGCATGCTTACTAATTCATTCATAATGTTTTCTGAGTGAAATCATTGTGTATTATTCAAGTTGGCTAAGTGTTGTTGTTTTGTTTGTGTTAATTATGTAGCGTATATCTGTTTTACCTCCACTAACACAACAGGGAAACACAACTTTTTGCAGAAAATGAAAACTCGTGACTTTTTAGTTAGCACTTCCCTTATCATTGATACATTTCCTTTGTTTCGTTTAGTCCAACTCGTTATCAGATGGGTGAGACGTTAGCTCTGCTATAGGATTTGGGATTCGAATCCTTTTTAAGGTTTGGATCTGCTCATCTTACGATAGGTAAAGGCAAATTAGTACATATCATATACTGTGTGGTTGCACCAGTTTATAAATTTACTGCCAAAGTCTGTATCCTTTTTCTATTCTTCGTCTGTAACATCTTCTTCGAGATATTTGAAAAGTTTCATATAACGTACGACTTAATTTTAAATTTGTAAAAAGTGCGTCCTTCAATTTCATGAATGGTATTGGATGTATCATTGACTTCTCACTTGCAAGAATTTCTCGGAACGCCCACATTACTTATGTTCCGAAAAAACTTATTTTGAACAATACAACAGTAGATTTACGATCATTTAATGTTGAATCATTTTTATTAGTGAATAACCCATCCTTTAATGTGACCAATAGTATTGTAAGCAGAATTACCATCTCGTAACCCACGATTAATTTCCGTATCTAAATAATCCATCCTTCAGTTTAACTAACGATACAGCAGGTACAGTACTTCTTGCTTAGTAGAGGAGCTAAGGATGCGTCGAAATATGCCGACTGTCGCCCGGCTGCGCGGAGAGGCTTGGAAGTTGCTCTGGAGACTTCAACGCGCGTGTAGAACACGAGCTCCTCCCGGTTGCACGGCGCGTGCCAGTCAGGCGCCCCCTCCCTCGCTCTCCGCCGACCCTTTCTCACTCCGACGCCTGCTCGGAAGAAGTCGGTCGAACCTTGTTTTAGAAATTTTGAAGATCCACATATATGTGCCTTCTTATTTCATGACGAGCGCCATTCCAGATTGCAGAGCGAAGGTTCACGCCTATATACCTCTTTTTCGGCAGAAGATTCCAGTGGAGATTTTCTAATTTTTTCATTGCATGAAAGATAATAAGATGTTCATGAAGATAATAATAATGATAGGTAAATGATTAAGGATGGAATGGTTAACCACTCGTCTCCTGCTTCCTAAAATCATCTTTCTAAGAGTTTTGATTTTCTCCAAGTTCGAAGTAATCACATTTGAACAAGGCTCAAAGGGAATAAAATCATTTGTCTTGTCAGAAATGTACAGATTTTTGTCCCGTTTCCGCGAATACTCTTTCATCTTGCTTTGTTCCTTCTCCCTGCCCCACTTCCCTCTGCCCATGTCGCCTCGTCCCACCCACTCCATTCCTCTCCGTCCCGCTCGCGCGCCAATTTCGCGGGGCCGAGAGCTGGTTCCGCTGTCGTCTTTGTCCGCGCCGGATTAAGATAAGTGCGACGGGCGCCGAGCGGACACGGCCGGCCATCAACCGGCGCCGCCCCCACCGCCCCCGCACGACGACAGCCCGTATCGCATATCGCGACGCCGCGCGGACACTGTGACAGATGTAGACGCCGTGTGGATAAAATTTATTTCAAACATTGCCCTGAACTGAAATCTTTTCTTGTTCTAGTGACGATGAATGATGTAGTAAAAAAAAATTATGAAGTGAATGATGTTAGAGCGATGGAATCCAGAGAATGAGAAACGTTAATGTCCAAAAATCTGGAAGCAAACGCGTGAGTTCTCTATGAATTGCGCGCGATCCCTAGTAAAACACCGACAGAGAAATACGTAAGTGATAGATGAAAAAACAAATATTTTCTCACACAGTCGAAAGTGTTTAAGGAAACAGTTCACCAAAATCGTAGGCATAATAATTTTTACGTAATTTGATTAGCACTCCTCTGACTCGGTTGTAGTTTCTATTAAGGGATTTACTATATTTATTCGATTTGTAGTTATAATTCAAAAGGATTTTTCATTCTGGCTAAATCATATTACGAAATATTTCATTGTTTATAAGTGGGCAATCATGATATCCTAGAATATTCCGCCTCCCTTAACTCTTCTGGGACACCTGGCGTGAATTATTTAATTAATCCTCCGTCCTCGATGAATTATTTTGGTGAAGATGTGACGTGATGATATAAATTATTGGGTAACGGGCCCATGTAATTCAGGGAAACGGGGAAATCCCGAGAAAACCAGTCGTGAACGCGCTTCGCTCGCAGTTCAGCACAGATGAACCTGGACTTGAACCCTGGTGCCGCGAGGTGGAAGGTGAGCAGCGTGGCCCTTCCCGGTCATCCTCGCCGGTCGCAGAGGAAAGGAATGTCCCCGCGCAAAAAGCCCACGGCCGCCGCCGCCGCCTTTTTCTGGCAGCGCGTGCGAGTGCGTGCGTGCGTGCGTGTGGGCGAATCGACCGCGCGAAACGCACTCCGGTGCCCTCGCGTCGCCCAACGGACTCGTACGAGGTCGAAGAACTCCCCCTGCGCCGGAAGGACGGTCAATCAAACGGAATCCAGTTTCTCGACCGGACGTCACGAAAGGATGTGCCACCGCTTTTTTTTCTCTTCGCCCGTCGAGCGTCGGTGCTGAAATATGTTGGGTTCGCCAGCAGTCAGAACAAGTGGACTCGCGAGGAAATGAGGTGTCTCTGCATGTGAGGAGGTGGTGGAAATCACACCTACACGCGTGGGTGAAGGAAATGAGCTCACATCCTGGCGAATGGTATTCGGCCTTCCGACGAATGCATAATACCCTTACAGTGCGGAATAAAATGAATTTTCACTAGACCTGTTAGTTCGGTCTGTATGTACTATGTAGTTTTTCTGTAATTTTGACCCAATATGTGACCGTCAGGTACTATCCTGACAGTCAAATATCACTTGTTGTAAGAAATTTCGTTTTTTTTTGGGGATGACAATCAATTGGCCGAAATTTACGATGAGTATACAAGGACCGCACACTCCGCGGCCCATTATTTAAGACACTACTCTGGCATCCATCTGGAATTTATCGAACGAAACCACGTAAAAATCCGATGGGATCATTTAGTTCATAGAATTTACCTTCAGGCAGTAGCATCACCGTCACAGCATGATGGTAGGTGATGAAAATCTTTTCATGGATCTAGAATCTCCCGGTTTAGAAAGAGTCAATTACATGTAGGTTTTAACTACACATGAAAACGTGCGCTGTTTTAATTGAACATGAATATACCCGCATCACAAATATGTTAATAATCTTCGTTGCGTCTTTATGTATGATTTTCTACACAAATTTATTTACATCACGTGTTAAAGTTGACCTTGACATATTTAGCATGTTTTATTGAAATTTTAATACCCAATTTCATTTTGTTGACCTTTCGTCTCTCTGTAAATACAGAGGCCAAAAGTATCCAGAATTTTAACCAAACACATAAGCAGAAATAGATTTTAGAATGTGCTATCTTGTATGATTCAACTACGTAAACATGTTTTTAGCAGCTTCATCTTCGTGCAGTAAATATTTCATTCCAGTATCAGTTACACAACCAGCTATTTCATCCAGCTTCTGCAGGATGCCGTGAGCAGCAAATGTCAACATTCCTCGCCCACGAGGACAGAACCGATCGTGAGCTTACGTGAAAGCCGTGGATTATGCCATCATAAAGTTATATGGCTGTATGTCGAGAATTTACGCTTTAATATATGACATATTGTAGATCATAAATCATAAAATAGGTAGAAGGGAATAATCAATGGTAATCAGTGATGATGATACGTCTATGTTTCAATGCTTTTATTGACTTGCACGAAGTCTAAAACCTTCTAAACTCTAAATTTTCTTAATTTCTCAGAACGAATACTAATTGCCAATTCCTGTGAATAAAATATATGCTCAGGTCTATTAATAACATAGAATTAACATACTTCTATTTTAAGATGAGTGTATTGCTTTATTCCCTCCGAATAATTTAGAAATACATTTAAGGAATTCACTCAATTAAAGAGATACGTTAACAGCTTTTGTACGCTATGCTTTGCCATGCTTGAAAATTTAATGCAGCTGCGAACTCAAAATTACTGCATAGGTATTGAACATCAATGAACTCTCTTATTTCCGTGAGTTTCTTTTTATCACATCCAACATATTAGTTGTTGGGCGCTCGCGTGTTGTTGCAAAACTCATCTCCGAAGTCGTGGCGTACTTAAAGTAAGTAGATTCGCACTGCTCAGATTATATTACATGTGGCGTTTTCACATGTAACAAAGCTATAAGTCTAAACTGGATCAATTGGTGAATTTAAGTCATTTTTGCGAAGTTTGAAAATGTAGTCTTTTCAATATAACCAATTCATAAAGTGTTTCAAAATGATGTACTAGATTCAAATCTAAACGTTGATTACAAAAAATATATTTTCCACATCCGTACCATGAAATAAATGGAGACAATAGCATAGTTGGAGCTGAGAACCCGGACTAGTGGCTGGCAGCGTGTTCGTGATGAATGGAGCCGCGGAATGAACGGAGCCAACTGCGCCGCCGCCGCAACCGCCCAGCATCGGCTTCGACGCCACCGCCGCAGTCCCTACTCGCCACGACCACAGCTACCGCCATCACCACCTCCAACCACTACAGCTCGCTACCGCTCGTCACCGCATGGCACCATCCGCTACCACTCGCGTTCAGTCGCCACCACTCGCCACCATCACTCACCATCACCCACCACTCGTCCCCACTAGCCATTTCTTGTCACTACATGTTACTGTTCACCAGCACTCGCCACCACTCTCTCCCATTCGCTACTACCAGTCACCACCAGTCGCCATCATCCTGGCTTCGGCTTCGACGCCACCGCCGCCGTGCCTACTCGCCGCGACCACAGCTATCGCCATCACCACCTCCAACCACTACAGCTCGCTACCGTTCGTCACCGCATGCCACCATCCGCTACCACTCGCGTTCAGTCGCCACCACTCGCAACCACATGCCAATATCACCCACCACTCGTCCCCACTCGCTATCTCGTCACCACATGCTACCATCTACCAGCACTCGCCGCCATTCTCCACCATTCGCCACTACTCGTCGCCTGACAAACCCATTCGCCGTCACTCGCCACTACTCGCCACCAGTCGCCATCATACTGGCATCGGCTTCGACGCCACCGCCGCAGTTCCTACTCGCCACGACCACAGCTACCGCCATCATCACCTCCAACTACTACAGCTCGCTACCGCTCGTCACCATATGTCACCACTCACCAGCACTTGGCACCATTCGCCTTCACTCGCCACTACTCGGCACCACTCGCCTTCACTCGCCACCACTCGCAACCACATGCCACTATCACCCACCACTCGTCCCCACTCGCTATCTCGTCACCACATGCTACCATCTACCAGCACTCGCCGCCATTCTCCACCATTCGCCACTACTCGTCGCCTGACGAACCCATTCGCCGTCACTCGCCACTACTCGCCTCCAATCGCTACCAGTCGCCATCATCCATTACGTCCTCATCACCCTCAAAGCCGTCACCGCCGCCGTTAGCCGCCGAAACCGCCATTGCCACCTCCACTTCCGCCACCGCGAGTGGCGCGTTATTTTCCGCGGTAGCTGCGGCTGCGGCGGGGCCGTCAGCGGAGGCTTCTGTGAGGGCGGGGGGGGGGGCGCTCGCGCTTTGAAAGCTGCGCGCGCGCGACAGGAACCTGTTTACGGGGGTGCCGCGCCGCGCCGCGTCTCGCGATAAATAACCAGCGGCCGCGCGCACGTCGCCCGCGCCTTCAATTTATCTCTCGTTAGTGAAGCGCGCGGGAGCGGAGCGGGCGGCGGGGACGGGGAGAACAGAGGAACGGGATGAAGCGGTAGTGGAGAGGAAGAGAACGGGTTGAAGCGGGGGGGTGAAATGCTACGAAGTGGAGAGGAGAGGAGCAGGATGAAATGGGGTGGAGTGGAGAGAAAGGGAATGGGATGAAGCGGGGGAGAGACGAGTGGGGGGGGGGGATAAAATGCGATGAAGTGGAGAGGAGCGGAATGAAGTTGTGTGGAATGGAGAGGAAAGTAGCGGAATGAAGCGGGGTATTCCGAGTAGGGGGAATGAAATGCGATAAAATGGAGACGAGAGGAGCGGAATGAAGTGGGGTGGAGTGGAGAGGAAAGGAACGGGGTGAAGCGGGGTGGAGACGAGTGGGAGGATGAAATACGATGAAATGGAGTGGAGAGGGATGCAGTGGGGTGGAGTGACGCAAGGTGGATAAGGGAAGAACGAGATGAAGCGGGATGGAGATGAGCGGGGAGGGATGATGTGGAATGAAGTGGAGAGTAGGGGAGCGGGGTGCACAGGAGATAGCGGGGCGGGGTGGGTGGATGAGATGGCGGGCGCCGAGAATTGGGGAGGGGCAGGAGATAATATTGCCAGTACGCGGATGACTGGACGATCGGAGCGAATAGCCAGAGATTGCGATGTACGTTGTTTCGATGGTCGCCGTTCTATTTTGGATCTGTGGACCCTGTTTGGATGAAGTGAAATTACGTCGTGGGTAACTTATTACAGGAAAGTGAAACGCCAGGCTGGATTTGTTTTTTTTAATATTATGGAGTAAATAGGTTACTTAGGTTCATCTTCTTCACAGGGCTTTTTCCAGCCTACAGCTGGTTACCATCTATGACCCGATGGAACGCTTATTCGACCATACACTAGACACCAACACACTTTGCTACTTCTCTGATCCGTGTTCACCAGAACGCGAGGCTCTCCGCGACCATACATGAGAGACAAGAGACAAACAACTATGCCCAAGGCGTGACTCGAACCCGCGACCCTTCGGACCGAAGCTCTAAGCCCGTACACCCTCTTAGCCACCTCGGACATACAGGTCTGCTTCTTAGGTTTATATTATATTCAATTAAAATATTGATCATTATAAAAGTTTAATTGCTTTCGCGTTTTTATGCAATAGGACATAAATAGTAATTTCTATAGTAAACAATTCTTGTTGGAAATAAACACGTAATTAATAATTTATATTTAGCTCTAAGTTGCGCAATAGTTTTCGGCAATTACAATTTCCACGTTCTTAGATATGTTTACTGTATTTCAATTTGTTTTCAAATTATGTTAACTCCGTAATGTTATTGCATTGAAAAATGTACCTAAGAATATGTTTACATTGCTTTAATGTTGATCTTTTAAGAATTAAATTTAACGTGAGTTATTTATTGAGAAGACGATAGTTCCTAATGCATTTTTAATAGTCAAATAAATGTTGGTTTAATTTAATGTTAATAAATATATTTATATAATTTAAGTAGCAAAATATGTTTTCATCATTCAAGTGTTTTGTAGCACATATTCTTCAATTTAATTCTTATTTTTCCACTCTAAGAAATAGTATTGGTCTTTTCTTTCTTTTTTTCATTCAGTAATATCAAGTTGAAATTGTATCTCGCGCGAGAAGAAGCTGACGCTCGTCCGCCGTTGCAGTGGTTTCCAGACGCGAGGGGCGCGGAGAGGAAATCGCCGAGGGCCACCACGATAGCGCATCTCCTAATACCCTCTGGTCACGCCGCCCCCGCCCCCGCCCCTGCCTCGCCCCGCCTGGCGGGCGCTTGAGTTGTCGTTAATGGGCTTTATTCGTTTGCTATAAACGTGATAAACAGGATCCATTTTTTAAATTGGACGCGAACTCGGTGTATCGAGTTACAATCTCGCGGTAGTACGAAATATTAACTGAGCTACCGATATTACCGCGGTGTTTCTAAAGACTCGAATAGAACTTTGATTAACAGGATCATTTAGAAATCTAAAGTTATGGGTCTTTGAAATGAAATCGTAGTAGAACGAAGTAGAAGAATGGCCGGCCTTATAACTGAACCGATTTTAACGTCTTGTAAATGAATGATCGGGAACAAGAAGGAGAACTAATGTACTGTTCTCCTGACTGTTGTAAAATCAATAGACTTTTCCTAATTAGGAGATTCTAATCATACGTGTTTTCTGATTTATGCGTCATTCACCTTTGGGTGAACTGTTTCCTTTTATCTGGAGGCAAATAGTTAGTCTTATTGATCTCTGAGATAGTAGTTACCGCTAGCTTGAACTATTCACGTACATGTTTACATCAGTATTACCACTCTTTTTAATGCTTTCGAAAGGACTTATTGATAGTAATAAAACATATATATAGGAAGCATTGCTATTTTCAAACAAATAACTATTAAAAGGTAGAGACGGCCGAAACCGTTTGCTCTAGGTGCGAATTGATATTTAAATATTTATTACTATTTGGACAATCAAATACTGTAGAAATATCGTTGACGAAATATGTGTATACAAATGTGTATATAAATTTTACTAGGAGACATGTATTACGTGAAATATAGTCTCATATCAGAATATTTTTCCGACATATCTGAAAATTTCGAAATGAAAATGACGTTTCGTTAGAAATGCAAGTGATCAAGTCTAAATCTATCAGGTACATCAGTTCACCACTCAGCAAGTTGACTGTGCAGTGGATGACTCGTAGACACGGGTCAAGCCTCTCTCATCTAAAGGCAAAATATCGATGAGCGGAGCATGGGAGGCATTATAACGGCTCCCGCCTGGAGTTCCTTGATACAGAGAGTAGAAAATTTCATTGTTCCACTGATTCTGCCATTTTATATGCAGCTGTTAGGAGAATTGTAACTGTGTGATACACTGTGTGTTGAGAACCATGAATCTGTCCCAGACCAATATTAATATACATTAAAATCTTTAATACCACTAATAGTTATATCGGGAGCGGTAGCTCAGGGCATGAACTGATGTCACTGCAGTAACCTGCAGTTCTCGGACTGGGAGGTCCTATATTCGAGTCCAGTCGGCGGCAGAATTCTAGCTTTTCAGCTAGGTCGAATTCAGTGGCTATCTGGAGGAGAATTCTAGTGGCCGGCTGCTCTGATCGGTAGTTTTCCTTGGTTTCTCCGATCAACACCAGGCGGATGCCGGAGCAGTACCCTACCAAACGGGCCACGGACCGCGCGCGATCTGTTCTTCCTCTTCCTTGTCCTATTCTCTCTTACACACACACTTACACTAACATGCTCTACACTAGCACATATTCCGGGATACCGGTCGGGAGCTTAGAGCTTATCCCGACTGGGGTGGTGCCCCGCTGGTGGGAGAGTCGTGGTTACGCGGGAAACCCCGCTAGTCGACGATAGGTCAGCGCCGGATCTCACCATTCAGCGGGGGATGATCACCGCTACCTCCCAAGAAAAACATACACTACACTAACGGGACTAATGACCAAAGCAGTTGACGCGCCCGGAAACACGAAAAAATCAATCAACCTAACGGGAGCGATTGCGCTCGTCCTGTATCTAGGGCCTCTGCTCCCAGCAGAAGGCGAGAGCGCCCTGGCGGCGCCGCTCCTGCGTGCGCGGCGGCCTCGTCCATCGCCAACCGTCCGCGCGGCGCCGCTGCCCGGCTCCAAATGTCACGCGCGCCCGCCCCTCCCGCCTTGGAGCGCCGTGGTAGCGGAGGCTCTACGTGCTTACCCTGTGCCACTCGCACACAAATATTGTGATAGTTTTCTTGCTGCAACAGACAGGCACATGTAACTAGTTCGCAGTAGATATTATAATCTAAATATTGCTCATGATATAACATCAGAATGATATTAATATTTTACACAATACGTAGTGTAAAGATGCAGGGCACATTGTTGTCGATAACCGCGATGAAAACTATAAAGATGAAGGTTATGAGATCGACAATGTCACTGATGTAAGAACAAGAGTGCTGGCAAAGAACAGGATGAAACGAGCGTTGTTGACGGTATCTGCGACAACTTCTGCGTCACAATTACGATGACGGCGAGCCCGCTTTCAGTGATCTCAATGCTGATGGTAACGAGACACCAGGAGAGTGTGTGTCGATGGCAGCGGCGTGGTGTGGCGAGGCGAGGGCGCGCACGGGCTATGAATCAGTCCTCCCCGCGCCGCGCCGCGCCGCACCGGCGCCGCCGCCGCCGCCGCCGCCGCCGCCGCCGCCGCCGCCGCCGTGCCTGGAGCCTGCGTGGGCCGCGCGGCCGGCGAGCCGTTTTCGTAACGCGCCTCCCTGCGCGGCACGGTGCTCCACAAGGTCCGAAACAGGGGCAAAAACCTTTTATTTTTTTCTTTTTTCAAAATTGTGAATTTCCGTCAAGCCTAGGTGATCGGTACTTTTCCGTGGTTTCTCCTATCAAAACCAAGCGAATGCCGGAGCAGTACCCTACCAAACGGGCGACGGACCGCGCGCGATATTTCCTTCCTCTTCCTTCTCCTATCCTCTCCCCTTACACACACACACTTACACTAACATGCACTACACTACCACATATCCCGTGAGACCGGTCGGGGGCTTAGAGCTTGTCCCGGCTAGGGCGGTTCCCTGCTGGTGGAAGAGTCCTGGTTAGGGGGAAACCCCACTAGCCGACGGTAGGTCGGCGCCGGATCTCGCAATCCAGCGGGGAAGGATCACCGTCATCTACCCAGAAAAAGCATGCACTACACTTACGGGGCTAATGACCAAAGGAGTTGACGCGCTTGGTAACACGAAAAAATGAATCACTCATTGAAAGTCAAGCGTAGTGATGAGACAGGAGAGAACCTGAGGATATCCTCTCCTAAGAGTCGGAATTACACGTGTGCATCTCTTAATTAATGATAAACTAATCGGGAATTACCACAGGTAAAGTACAAATTAAAAAAATGGAATAATTCCAGAAAAACCTTCTCAAAGTTCAGGAAGTGAACCGAGCTCTTATGCGGTTCCTGGAACAGCAACTTATTAAAGGGTTCATGAAAAAAAAATTAAATGCTGCAGGATTCCTTCTATGTTTCTATGTTCGTTATCATGTAGAGCTCTCTCAAGCACGGATCATTTTTAGGAATCCGAAGACTCACAAGAATGTCCAACATTTGAATCTGTTCTTTTCAGTTATTGTTAATGTCATACAATTGTGTTATTCTCTCCTTACTAATTATTTGTTTCATTTTCGTTGTAATTCATAATTTCAATTTTTCGAGAAGGAAATTTAAATTAACTCTATTGAAAGAATAGAAAAAAAGGAAGGGGGAAAGTACTACTAACAGGAAGTGAATACACATACATAATTTGGAGAAAAAAGATTTTCCGAGGTTAACCGAAAATTTAGCCAGTTCTATCGGAAAATAAATTAACATCAAATTACTTTTATATGTCACATCATTTAATTAGTTTGAAGGAAAATATTGTAATCTGCTTTCATCACAATCCGACCCACACTGAGAGACGAGGTGGCAAGGATTATTATAATCCATTCAGAAAACTTGAAAGGAAGGGAAAGACGGAATTGAAAGTGCTGGCACAATTGATACAAAAGATGTATTCCTCTTTTGCAGAAAGTAATTTTGATAAATGTTAAATACAAACTGACTTCAAAATAACTTGTAACACATATTTCTTGATGTGGACAATTTCGAATTATAGAAAGAAAATATTTTCGTCCGCTTGGCTTCCCAATCCGGTGCATAGTGCGGCGCGAGATGGCGAGATGCGATGTCGAGGTGTGGAGGTTTCGTGGCCAGCCGGCTCTGGCCTGACCGGGCCTTTCCCTTGCGCAAATACTCGCGAAACCGTACGCTCGGATGATTTCGTCCGCGTCGCCGCCGCGGCGTTGATCACCAACGGAGACATGACTTACGTCCCTCCCGCCGCCTGCGGGGTTGGGCAAGGCCCTGGAGAGGCTGGAAGGCGCCCGCTCTCCCGCGTGCGTTTGGGTCAACGAGTCCTTTGAAGCGCTGACACACGAAATGCGGTTGCAAGATCCAGGGTGCGATTCGTATGGTTTTTATGTGTGTATCTCGTATGTGTTTGGTCAACGAATACAGAGTACGTAAGGTACTCTGGTAAAGGTTGGTAGAATGCAGGATGCCATCCAGTTACTTCATCCAGAAGCTCTGCAAATAATTTGTGTCGAGTCTTTTGGGACTCTGACGTATGTGTGAGTTTGTTTGCAAGATGAAAGGCAAGATTCGTGTAATTATTAGTATGTGTTCGTCTGGAATGCCGTGAATATCTCTTGTAAGTTTTGATCAACGGGTCTTTTGCACTCTTGAAAACTGAAAGTGTAATTCGCGTCCTTTCACGTCAAGACAGACGGAGTGCTTGCAAGATCCAGACCCAGAGATATTCATGTGATTTCTCGTGTGTGATTTGTATGTATCTTGGGTAAGTTGTGAACAACGTCCCATATCTGAAGCTGTTAGGGTGTCATTAGTTATTTCAAGTAGGTCCACAAATGTTTGGGTTGAGTCCTTTGAAGTTATGACGGATACAATTTGCTTGAACGATCCAGGGTGTTATTCGTTGTTTGCCCTGTACGTGTACCTTATGTGGTTTGCTCAACGAGTGCTTTGAGGCCCTAAGAATTGGTGAGATGTGCGGAGCCACTCTGTTTCTTCTGGAAGATGTACCATGAATGTTTGAGTCAACGAGTTCTTTGGGACGTTGACAGATACAGATTTATATAATTTTCCATGCCTAAAAATGGACAAACTGGGCAACTGTAATATGTTTAAAATTTGTTTTATTATGAACTTGCAAAGTAAAAATAATGCTTTGTAACATAAAAATACCTACTGGAGGCATCACACTTTGCTAGTATATTAATGTCAATGCTAATTAAAACCGAAAAGTAAAAAAAGCTTCATTTGGAAAGAAATGGTGATGCTGTGTAAATTAAATGATATAATAATTCTTCTTAAGAGCCACTTTGATTATTAATGCCTTTTAACTACAATTAATTGTCACATACAAATTCTGTGTAGTATTTTGTAGAACTGTATAGGCTACAAATTAATTCAAAAACGGGTTTTCAAGCTCTGTTAACGATGTCCTCATGTGCTGTTGGAAACAATTGTGTGTACTATCTTAATAAACGCGAAAACATCGCAATTCAAGGAAACCATTCAACCTACGCGAGTGTCTGTGTTCAGAGCTAATATGTTTCCACAGGGGACTATTAACTGTAAAAGGTGACTCTAAATAAGACGGATAGAAAAATGTTTGACGCTTGCACGTTTCCCTGAACTCGTAATGGTTTTGGTTGATTGTTTGAACACAAGACAAGACCTGCGAGCTCACGCTTCTGGTATGAATGTTTACATTGAAATGTCTCGAAGGAAAGTCGAGGGGGATATATTTCGGGTCGCGAAGGCAGGAGCTCGCGAAGTGATGAGGAGAGCCGATGGGGGAGGGGGGTGAGGCACTTCCCAGACAGAAGAAAGACTAGAGATAATCGACAGAGTTAAGGTGACATTTTCAACTTAACCGCACGAATTCTTTGATTGCTTAGGCTTCATTGTTTGACGCAAGATCAATCCTCTCATTTTTTTAAGAATCATTATTACAATCTACTTTTACACGTTTATATACGGTGGTCTGCTCTGCATCATTGCATCCCTCATAACACTAATTTTTGGGTAAATTAGGTAGCTTTTGATATTGTCTAGTCTTCGTAATTAATTATGATTAAAAGAAAGTAATTGGGAAAACTAAATAGATCTCTTATTTGTGTCACTTAAAACAGAAAAATTTCCGAGAATTCTTTGTAAAATATGCAGTGATATGTTTGAAGAACTAATATGTCTTAAAATGAAATTAGACGCGGTGACGGGAAATGCTCCAAGAAATGTGATAGTTACAAATTTCTTTTTCAAACTAGAGCACCTATATCATTGCGGAATCTCATAATTATTTTTAAATTAATTTATTTAATGATTCATTCAATTATGTACCAAAATGTAACATGAAAAAGTTTCATATTCCGCATTAAACACAACATGAGAGTGATGAAACATTTGGGAAAAATACAATAAGCGAGATACCTAACTTGTGCTCGAGAAAATTTCTTGATATTTGTTTAATGGTTGATTTTTGATTGGGTTTTAATGCTCATTCGATGACTTGCAATTCGGGGAAAACGACCAAAGTTGCATTAGGCACACGCATGGATTCTTCTCATGTATTTCTCCAGTAACGAGAAGAAACTGTGTTGACCCGGAGGCTCAGCGCGTAGGTGACGGAAGTGTAGATTGAAGGCGGCTGTTGATGGCACTTCGCTGCGCTTGGACAACGCCTCAGCGTAATGTGTGAAGCAAACAGGCGACCCCTTCTCAAGTCGACTGCGTGAATATCCGGAATGAAGGAATCGCTCGAGTGTTAAAGCGTTGTGGCGATGACGCGTTATTTGATTCACTTTCAAAATACATAAATAAAATAATAAAATGAAACGTATGTTAATATATTTCGTAATAGCGATTATTAACGATTTCGGTGGGATTAAAAGAGTGCTCCTCAACCTGAAACAAATAAATGTTAAAATGTCTTGATCAACAAATAGAAGATACTATCGGTTCAATGGTTCTGCACTTATCAATTTCCATTTGCATTACTATCCATCTAAAAGTGAGATTTAAAATCGTTAGTGACAAGGATGGACAGCTAATCTATTCATATCCGCCCTCAGAGACAAGAGGCGATATTAGAGGGTGAAAAGTGACCTGTGCTCTGAAGCTTGTGTCCTTCGCTTTCTTGACCCCCTTTTCTTGAACGCCGCCTTGGGTTTTGCTTACCCGTTCTCCTCCTCATTCATTTCCTCTTTCTTAAGCATTTTCATTTCCTAATCAATCTCTTTCTCCCAAATGTCACTACCTTGCTTCTCCAACATCTCAACCTTGACATCTTTCAACCTCCTCCTTGGTGTTTCTCTCCTCAATCCCCTCTACTTAAGCTCTCCCATTTTCAAAATATCACTTTCCTCTTTTGTATCTCCTTCCTCGGCATTTCAGTATCTTTCTTCTCAAAACTTCCCTTTCTGCTCCAACTTCTCGTTCACTTTCTCCAACAAGTTGACTTCCTCCTGCTCCTTCAACACATAAACCTTCATGTCAAACTTCTCCTGCTCCTCCTCCATCTCAACCTTCTCTTCCTCCAACAGGTTGATATTCCTTCCTTCTTCTTCTTCCTCAACATCTCGATCGCTTGATTCTCGACGTTGTCTGAACTCCCTCTACCTCAATATTTTCTTCAACCACCTTTTGATCTTTCTCCTCAACCTACTCCTTCCTCAACTCCTCCTCCTCTACCTCCAGCACCTCTACCTCCAGCACCTCTTCCTCTACCTTCACTTCTAGCACTCTCAAGCATCTCAAACTTATACTCCTCTTCTGCATATCACCTTCCTCTATCTCTTATTTATTTTCCTTTTCATATTTTTCCTCCACGTTCTCCTCCTCCGTCATTTCCACCTCCCCCTTCTCCTCCTCCTCGTCCGCCGGCGCTGCGGAAGACCTCCGCGAGCGAAGTGCCGGCCGGCGATGGCGGCGGCGGCGGTGGCGGCGGGGGGCGCGGTCGCCGCGGCGACATTCCACCGCTTCAGGGCCGGCCCGCAGCCGCCGCCCGCAGCCTGCCCGACAGGTTCGCTACTACCCGCGCCGCCGACTTCCGCCCACGCTACTAGCCGAGCGCGGAACATCGGCCCTCGCGCGCGCCGCACGCGGCCGCCGCCACGCCGCGCCGGCGCGGGTCGCATGCGAGGGTCGCATGCGCTGGCCATTGACGGCCCTCCGCGCATGCGCGCTGTTCAAACAATCAAGACTTTACTAATAAGAAACACCAAAAGACTACATAAGTACGAATGATATCTTAGGTTGCCGGCCAAAGCGCCGGCTTCATCCATACGTTAAGTTAGTATTAAGTTAGTAAGTAAGCACTGCCCTCTTCTCTGCCTTAAAAGCCAACGAGCTGCGGCTCATGTACCCCTGACATGGAAATAAACTACCGCTCCGCCAGGGCTACTGGCGGGGGAAAATTCAAGCGCGTGCGCACTGCTCCCACGACACCAATTACCCTGTGCGTTTGTTGTCTGATCCCGAAAACACTGGGAGTGCACAGAGATAATTCTTCTCCTTCATAAAATCCGACTAATTTGATTTCTCTCAAAATGCCAAACATCTTTGTTTCCCCTGAACTCCTCGTTTAACTGTTTCCATAAATTAATATCCATTTTAATCTTTTTTGTAATTATGAAGTAGAAGATCGAACTTGTTAATGAATCGGTCAAGCTTTTGAAATTTGTTGAGTTATAGAACGGATACTGTGGTTCAATTATATGCAAGTGCAAGTCAATATCTCGAAACTTCGACGAGGTCTGCCACGTTACTGATGATACGATGTGCCAGCCAGTGCTTGTCTTCTTCGGAATTCAGGCTCTATCGAAGGAAGAGCATTAGCATACGTGGAAAGATGTTCTCCTGTGGAAACGACTGCTACTTTCATTCAACTCAAATTACGTTGTAACATTCTTTAAATCGTTTTAACTTTAGCAAACACAAATTAATTACTGAAGTCACATAATGAATGCAAAAATTATCTAAATGTCTTTGTAGATGGTAGTGAATGTACAGATGTAGGGTTTTAAGCAATATCAAAGCAAAGCACTAGCGTGATAATTCTATTAGAACTGCAACGGAGTTACCTCTATTACAGTTAAATTGTAGAAAATTTGCTATAAATCCACAATATTAATATTTACAAATACTAAATGCAATAGTAAAACGAAATGTCCTGTATGCATCACTATTTTATTTTTAGAAACCGGTTTTCTTTCAGCAAAAAAAAACAGTGTCCCGCACAACTTTTATGCAGAGCACAAAAATAAAAATTCCGTTAATTGTAACCAATTTGTTTCTTTCTTCCAAGTGTCAGACACGGCCCGAAACCTCGTTATGCAACTCTCTGCCACTGGCAGGGCGCCAAAATATTTCGGTGATTCGGGTGGCCACTCGCCTTGGTCCGCGAGCGAGGATTTCGTGATCGCCCTATCTGCGCCCGCCGCGTCCAAACACGCCCCGTCGAAATGGAGATCTGCCCGTGTCACGTGGGTCGCCACACGCCGCATGGGGCGGCAGATGTTTCATAAGGGAGATTGATGTTACATTGTCCTCCGTTGTGATGGAGCGAATGAAAGCAGCGGGCTCTGCGAGAAAAGGACGAGGTGGTAGGTCAGAGGAATATCAGTGAAGTGAAGGCCGTTGAACGTTAAAAAAAAATAGCGTTGCTAATCAATTGTTTCGTGAAACAATAATATAGCTGGAATAAAATTCACGAAAATGTTTCTTGCGTTATTTTATTGTCCTGTTTGTTATTTCATCTAACAGATTTATAGCTCTTTTTTATTTCCATTGTGAGTTGAATACCTTCGTAAATAACCCCCGCCCTAGGTAATCGCAATATTGTTGACTGAATTTGAATGCATTAAAAACCTTGATTACTTCAATAAATTTAAACATACTGATTCATGATTATGGTTGTTGCTTTGAATTATTCTGCTAGAGAAAGTGACTTCTACCTTGATTCAAATCTTTAATTTACATTTCTGTGTTTGGAAAATAGAATGTAATGAAAATATATTTGGGAAGACAGACGTATAATTTCAATTTGATGCAGTCATACTTTTAGCCTTGATACAATTTCCATAAACCGGTTGAGAGAGCTTGTGCAGTGGCGTGTTCGTTACTTTAACTCGGTAAACCGTGCAATGATACAAGGTTCGAATCCCGATAGTAGTGCATTTGCGACAGCAGCTAAGTATTGAAACTTCTCTAACGTGCGTTTTCGTGGTTTTCACCGATCAATTGCAGGCAGTAACCGTATTATAATATTAATCATCGGTCCACGATCCGAGTGTATTTCTTCTTCCGCTTCCAGTCCCTCGTCCCTCACTTCAGGCCGCGTGCTCCCAAATTCCCATATATCCCTTCGTACAGAAATATTCCGGCAGTAATGCGAGGTCTCAGGTGTCCAGATAAAACCTGTGGATTGATTGATTGACTGATTGATTTTTTTCGTGTTTCCGGGCGCGTCAACTGCTTTGGTCATTAGTCCGTTAGTGTAGTGCATGTTTTTCTCGGGAGATGGCGCTGATCTTCCCCCTCTGGATGGCGAGATCCGGCGCCGACCTACCGTCGGCTTGTGGGGTTCCCCCTAACCAGGACTTTCCCACCAGCGGGGCACCGCCCCAGTCGGGACAAGCTCTAAGTTCCCGACCGGTCTCCCGGAATATGTGGTAGTGTAGTGCATGTCAGTTTAAGTGTATATGTAAGGGGAGAGGATATGACAAGGAAGAGGAAGGACAGATCGCGCGCGGTCCGTGGCCCGTTTGTTAGGGTACTGCTCCGGCATTCGCCTGGTGTCGATCGGAGAAATCACGGAAAACTACCGATCAGAGCAGCCGACCGCTAGAATTATCGTCCAGACAGCGACTGAATTCGACCTAGTGTTGAAAATCCTGCCGCTGTCAGGACTGGGACCTAGGACCTCCCGGTCAGAGGCGCTGCAGTGACATCAGTTGATGCACTGAGCTACCGCTCCCGGTATAAAACCCGTGGAGATTATAGCACCAGAGAAGATCATTTCCATAAAGTTTTAATTTAATTCTTTCCATATTTGCTGATTTCCTTATCCACATCTCGCAGAACATCTAGACCCCTTCCCCAACGCGCAGGGAATCTTGAGGTCAACGGACCTGCTGTATTCACAACAAATTAAACGTGTAAGTTGTAGGGTCCGCCTCCTGACAAGATCTCCATAACGCGACCGTATAATTCCCCAGCTCGCGGCTCAGAATGTGCAGTATACTTCCAGTGACGTGCAATAAGATCGGGGCGCATTTTTACGAGGGGCGGCGACGGCGGCGGCGCGGCGGCGGCGACGGCGGCGCCAGCACGACTGACCCCTCGCGGGGCGCTCGCAGCCCCCTCTTCAACCCCCCTGTCCCCCCCTGGCGGGTGGTGGTGCACCGGGTCGCTGATGATGTACAACGCGGAAGGTGCGCTTCCTGCTACCACGAGATCGTGAAGTGCGTGGGGTGAGCCGGCGGCGCTTCCTGTCCGCAGCGGATTACGGCTGCTCAGCCGGGGCCGCTGCCAGGAATGGGGGCGGTGCCACGCAGGTCCTCTCGTATTGAATTGAATTGAATTGAATGTGCCTTATTTTACGTGGCGAGACTCACCCATGAGGCCTGCTCTTCCGTCTGACCACGCAAATTTCGTTACACTCCTTTCACCAATCATGTGAGAAAGAAGGTATTACTTGGGCGACGAAACAGGCGATTTGAATTTAGCTCAGAGGCATCATTTAGGCTTGAGGATCTTATACATGCAGTAAATCTACTAACATGGGACAGCCGGCTTTACTTCCCCTCCGAAGGAAGGCGTACGAAGGATTTTTTCGCCCTTAAAAATCCACGGCTTCGATCGTATCGCCTTGGGGTGCGCGTTTTGAAACGAAGACCAATAGGACAGAATCATTCGGTAGTAGTTATTTCATTTGAAAATTCTGCGGTGTGGAAACGTTCATTTCTCGTTAAGACGGCTCCACACATTCGGCATTCGCCGAGCAGCGAGCTAGTGCTTGCCCAATCTCAAACAGCTGACGTGTTCGGCGAATGTTCGCTCCTTTTGATATATCCAAAAGACCGACACGCGGAGGGTAGGGTGAACCCCGAATGTTCGTCACTCGGCAAATAGCTAGCAGCTCATCCACAGTACTCGAGATTCGGCGAGCGGTTGCTGGGTGTTCGCCGAATAACGAATGTGTGGAGCCACCTTTAGGAAGCTCTACGCATTTGGTATTTGGCGAGTAGCGAGCAGCCGCTCATCGAATCTCGACGAATGGGGACGGGTTGTTATTCAACTTAAGTACACCATTATTATTCAATTATTCAAGTCAGGTATGTCAAAGTTCATACATATTAACTGTACAATTAGATTAAGCTTAAATTAGGTTAGTTGTAGTTAATAAGAAAATTCCACCCTCTAACTGCTTAAGACGTAAGGCAATAGTACAGCGCATGCAATTTATAAACAGAAGTTGCCACCTCGACAGGGGTACAGTGGAGGGAAAATTGGAAAAGGAATGGGTTGCTTGCTATTTCCGAGCGCCAAACACACTGTCCGCAGCAAGTCTGACTTTCCGAGTCATCAAAGAAGCGAACATTCGCCGAACACATCACGCTCGGGGTTGGGCGAGCATCGCTCGATATCGAATGTGTGAATACCAAATGTGTGACGCTGTCTTTATGGACAATTCAGTATGAGTTATTGCTTTGTCTTTTGGTTCTGCGTGATTATTACGATTCTTTTGAGAAAAATGTTCATTGGATCCTGAACGTTTATTGTCTACATTGCTGACTCTTACGCAATGTTATTTTGAGAGATGGTGAAAGGGGAAGGAGTAGAGAGACGTTCAAACGCAGACCACCAGGAAGTGCAACCTCCGTTGTGGAGGCGCTAGACCGGGTGCTGTTGTGAGTGTCCGGGCGACCGGTACAGTGCATGCCAGTGCAAGTGTGTGCGTAAGGGGAAAGGAATAAGGAACAAGAATGAGAAAGAGAAGATCGCGCACGGTGCATGGTGCATGGATCAATTATTAGGGCACTGTTCCAGCATTCACCTCTTATTGTGAAACAACGGAAGACTGCCTATGAAAACTGCGAGCCAGTAGAATCCTCCAGACAGCGGTTGAATTCGTCCTGGCTACGAAACTGTTGTCCAAAATCGCCACCTTTGGGACTGCAATCGTGCGACTTCCGGCCAGACACATTTCAGTGGCAACTTGAGCCAACCCTGCCTGTCTAGAAGTGTATTGTCCGCACTGCTGACGTACGCGCAATGCTTTTCTCGAAGATTCCGGGAGGGAGTGGGAGTGAGAGAGGGGGGCGCTGCGAGCGGGGCGGGGTGGGGCGTTTTACTGCCTAGGGCGCACCGTTAGGACTCTTCGGACAAAGCGTCGTACCTGCGGCGCAATTGCCCGTTTACAGTGGACCTCTGTCTCCCTTCGCCGCCTGCGTCTGCGCCGACCGCGTAAAAGAGAAATCGCGCTCGGCCCCGCCCCCCCACACCGCCCACCGCCCCCACCCCCGCCCCCGCCCCTGCCCGCTCTCAAAGCCGCCGCCGCAGTCAACCGCTGCTGCTCCCGCCCCGCCTCCACCCCCGCCTCCGCCCCCGCCTGCGCCCCCGCCTCCACCCCCGCCTCCGCCTCCGCCCCCGCCTCCGCCCCCGCCTCCGTCCCCACCTCCGCCCCCGCCCCCGCCTCCACCGCAACCCCATAGCTTCCACCAGCGCCATCGTGTCGCACTTCTCACCGCCGATGTCGCCTTCTCCGACCTCAACGGCCACTACCAAACCCAAACGATTTGCAGATATTATTACAGAGCAATATTTCTAATTGTTCAAAACTAATTTAATAATTTCTCTTTTCGAAAAAGGTATATTTCCCTCTGTTTTCACTCCATATCACAGTTCCCGCCGACGCGTCACCTCATGTCCCCGCCTCGACCCTGTAGATTACGCATCCTCTCCATTATACCATGAAAAAAAGAAGTATCTCTTTAGTCTATGATTGTACCTCTTCAGTCTGCGCTTCTACATTTCCTCAATCACGTTTTTCTTTTCTTCTTCTGTTCTTTCACCACCTCTTCCTCGACCCCCTACACCCTTAGTTGCCACACACACCCTCCGCCCCCGCCGTCAGCCGCCCTCAGAGATCTCGCCGCCGCCGCTTTCAGCGCCCGCGCTCTTTGGGGCGGGTCACGCGCCCCTCGTAAACGCGGAGGCGGAATCCGCCATCGCCAGCACAAAGGCGCTGTTTGGGGACGTCGGCCTTGTTGTGATGCGCTGGAACATTTGGTGTTTGAAAAGCCGGCGAAGGCTTCTGTCACGTCTCATTTTCGGCTTCTTAGGTGTTAGCACGTGGGATTGAACAAAGGCATCTCTCTATGGGTGTTGGGGCTATTTAAATGTTTGCTGGGATACACGGAAGCTAGCGGAACTACAATTACTGTGTAATACTCGTGACGAAATAATGATATAATAGAGAAAACACGTACTCATGCCATTGTTCTGTCGGCCCTATGCCGCCATCCTGATCGAGGAAAATGTGCAGCTTGCCCCCTTCTTAAAATGTTACAACTCGGTATAAATGTATATTCCAGTGATTAGGCGGAAGAGCAGGTCCTATTCTGTAAGCCTCACCATTAAAAAAGACATTATTATTAATTATATTTCATTTTTATCTTATTTTATCTTGTTTTTCACTCACCAAACTGGCCATCTCTAACTACTAGGTTTTGTATTATCATAAAATTAATAAATCAACATGACAGGAACTTCACCTTTCATTTACTGATTAGTTTACTACCATGTGATATGATACGAGTAGTTATCACACCAAAAATTCATGGCTGCGCAAAAGATCCCTATAGAAAAAAAACGCCACAAAAGATCTTATTAGCAACTAGAGAGTAAATACTTCATATTTTAATAAAGCTCTAATGGCACAAAAGATTTGTTGATCAGCACTTTTACAGAGTTATAAATATTATAGTATATTGTATTTTATTTTGCGTGTAAACTACTTGTGAATCGTTCTCTTTGATTACGAAATCGTTTCCATAAAAATACATGCGTTAAAATGGCGTCGACCGACCAAATGGGAAAAGCAAATTACAATTCGCGCCAAAAAAAATAGAGATTACTTAAACCAAAGAAGTGGAACCCCGCTGAGATACAGTTTTGCCAACCACACATTCCATAAGGAGTGGCAGGAATGCTGATCCTAATACGCAGAGAATATATGCTCTTCTTCTATCAGCACGTCACCACAAATCACTATTCGAATCGTAAACGCAAATCGCCAAACATACATTTTATTAGAAGATAACAATTTTTCGTATTCATAATTCGCGTGCATTCCTCTGCGTGACTTAACCAAACACACACTCACTCAGAATGTTAAAACTGTCTTCGCCCAATGAGGTTTATTCATATTCATGCACGCTGGAGTGGACGATTTTCTCGAGTAACTGTTTTCTTCTCGAGCTCCATTCGGCTTCCTCTCCAGTGCGTGCAGCACAAGTCGGTCGACGCGTGATGACCGACCATCCCCGCCTCCTTCAGCTGAGACGTTTTGTAATCGTGAGAAACTCGCATTTCGAAAACTTGGTGCACGCGCGTGTGTCATTTGCGTACAGACCCTCTGTGCCCCGTTATTCTCTCAACCCTCTTCATACAGAAGAGGATTTCGGTCAGGGAGACTCCCCATTCCTCAGCTGATGCGTTGGGAACTCGTAGCGGAGTGTGTTTGCGTGATGCCCGCGTTTTGTTTAGGTAGATACAGCTTTGTGTTTTCGCGTTTTTAACACTTCTGAACAACCTTAACAAGTTGTTGACAATGTGACGTTTCCTCAAGCCGAGCGCGTGAGAATGTTGTAACCTTTTTTTTTCAGTTCTTCTCAATCAATTGAAATGTAGGATCATTGCATTTATCAAACATTTATCGTAATTAAATTATATATTCCCAATTCTGCAATAAAACAATAATGCTTAAGACACACATTAAAAAACCGAATTTCGTTATATAGAAGGCTACTTGAACATCTAGAAAACAACAGAGAATTTACTAAAACACCTGCAAAAGTTATTTTTCAATGAATTACATTACAACGAATAAAAAATTATAATTATATATTAGTCTAAATTATACTACACTATGTTACTGATGCCGAAAAAAGGATGTAATATAGGAAGCACTTCTAACCTCTTACGCCACAAATCAGGTTAGTACGTAAATTACTTAAATACAAAAAGGTCTTAATTCAATCTGATAAATAATATAATTAATTTAGTTCTCAATGTCTGCAAATAATTTACAATTATTTTTTTACGAATATTAAATATAGTTTAATACACAATTTATAAATACCCGCACGAAATATAATAACTAAGCTTTCGCGCCATTTTCATTTTTATAGATTTATTTTGCATCTAATTCCAGAAGTGTAAAATAAACTTGCATTCTTTAAACTGTTACTTCATACCTCACTATCAAATTAGTCCATAAAATCAAACTTTTCATTTAAGGAAATCATGGAAAAGATAGGGGATTATCATTCTTTAAACGCTCCACAAGCCTGTTTATAACACATCTGTTTATAAATAACACAAATATTAATGATGGTGAATAAAAATTTAAAAAATCTTAATATTATCTTAAAGGACTGAAGGGAAAGAAAGTTTTTGGTCTTCTTTTAGAAGCATGTGAAATACATTAATAAGCATTGCTGTGTTAAACCACATGTGAGGGGCAAATGATTTTCCTGGGATCCTGGGCCACAAGAAGATGAAAGATGATGCAAATGTTTGCAAACACCAAATGTTGAGGGACCATTATTTGAACCTAATAAGTTGGGGAGCTTTCAAGTCAAGATATTTTCTCTCCTCTTCACTCCTGTCACCGAATGTGGAGAGACAGCTGTCATCAGCACTTTGGAATGTCAGCATTGAGATAGCACTCTCGCGATATAAGAATGGAGACTTGCCTCGGAAAAGTGGGGTCACGACATCGGACTCGCAAATGACGTAGCACAATGGCGGCTCGACATAGGAAAACATCCACACAAAACGGCGAAAATGACGGCGTGTATTAGGCTATAAATTTTACTTTCTCGCCGTACTACGTACGTAGGAAAGAGAACGCATTGAATTTCTGCAGCAAAAAATTGACGATTTTTCCACAGGATATCTCGTATTGTGGGGCGCTGATGTCTAAAAAGGAGATAAATCTTATTTGAATACGTAGTAAATTACTTCCAGGTTAATGAATGATTAAAGTAAATCTGGCTAAACGTGATGCATTCAGAATCCATGTGTTGTGGATCCTTGGTACCGTAAAATTGGGTGACGACAAATCGTCTGTCATTCTGTCTGAGGTCAACGCTCCCACCTTCAGACGATTTTCTTTAATATTGGTAATCCCCAATCGATCAGGCCTAACTCATGGCCCTGCACTTCTCTTTACTTTAAAGGAATTAAGACGACCGACAGCAGGCGTGACATGTTCGTACATTGAGTCATTCAGGCTGCGCACCGTTTTTTCCCTTCAGTTTCCCCTCCACAGTAACCCTAAGGAGGCGGGAATTTATTAACTTAGTGGCATACAACTGAACTGCTGCCTTGTGGCTTAAGCAGCTAAGAGGGAGAGATAATAAGCTAATACTAACTAAAGCTAACTTAATTCTAGTTTAAATCTAATTTATTAGATATTTAGTAGCACTTTGGCATACCTAACTTACACAAAAATTATTATTATTATTATTATTATTATTATTATTATTATTATTATTATTGTTATTGTTATTATTATTATTTATTAATTCTAAGTAATTCTGCGTACCGAAGGGCAACCAAGCCTCGCTTGAGGACCTTACCATACACCTACAAAACGGAAAGGACCGCACGCCTCGCACCTCGTATCACACACACACACACACACACACTATTCAACATACAATACACTACCACTCGTATGAAAAGACCAGTCGGGAACTTAGAATTTGTTCCGGCTGGGGGAGATATCTGGTGGTGCCCCGCTGGGGGATGTAAATTGAGAGAGGAAAACCTGGCGAGCCGACCTGTAGGTCGGTGTCGGATCTAATGATGTCGCTGAAAATAAACTGTCATCTCCCGATGTATAGTAACATTCACTGCAAACGCGGAACTGAGAGTGTAGTATACGCAGCCGGATATATTCCCTTGCTGGCCCCACAAGGGGGTTCTAGAAGGATCAGGAAAACCCCAAAAGCCATACTTAGTCAGTGTCGGATATAAGTTTCGCGGGAGAGAAAGACTGGCTCCTCCCGGAATATAACATTTGCTACACTTACGTGTGTAATGCCCAAATTAGTTGACGCACCCGGAAACACTCACTGACCAGAAAGGACTCTGCACACAAACAGGGCGCTGTTGGATCCTGCCCGGACGTCCGCGCGGCGCGGGGCGGGGGCGGGGCGGGGGCGGGGGCGGCGGAGCGTGACGTCCTTGGCCCACGCGCGCACGCCGCGCTCGCCCCCGCCCCCACCGCCCGCACCCGCCCTGGCGCGCGTGACGCCGCCGCCGCCTTTATTCAATTACACACTTAAACACCCCCGCGCGTTTTTGCCCGGCGGAGCGGCCGTCCGCTCGGTCTCCTTCCGGGCCGCGCGCGCGGGGAGATGCCGGCGGAAGCGCAGCACGCGCGCCGTGACGTTACGTCGCTCAACGTGACGCGCATTGGGATGGCGGACCGTGGACGAAGTGCATTTTTGCTGCACTCGCTGGTTTGTTCTTCTTAAGGTGGCTGCACTCATTCGTTATTCGGCGAACACCGAGCAACCGCTCGCCGAATCCCGAGTAGTGACCGGGAGCAGTAGCTCAGTGCATCAACTGATGTCACTGCAGCGTCTCTAACCGGGAGGACCTAGGTTTCGAGTCCTGACGGCGGCAGGATTTTCGACACTAGCTTCTCAGCTAGGTCGAATTCAGTCCGTCTGGAGGAGAATACTAGCGGCCGGCTGCACTGATAGGTAGTTTTCTGTGGTTTCTCCGATCTACACCAGGCAATGCCGGAGCTGTACCCTAACAAACGGGCCACGGACCGCGCGCGATCTGTCCTTCCTCTTCCTTGTCCTATCCTCTCCCCTTACTCACACACTAACATGCACTACACTACCACATATTGCGGGTGACCGGTCGGGATCTTAGAGCTTCTCCCGGCTGGGGCGGTGCCCCGCTGGTGGGAGAGTCGTGGTTAGGGGAAAACCCCACTAGCCAACGGTAGGTTGGCGCCGGATCTCGCCATCCAGCGGGGTAGATCACCGCCATCTCCCGAGGAAAAGCATGCACTACATTAACGGGACTAATGACCAAAGCAGTTGACGCGCCCGGAAACACGAAAAAATCAATCAATCAATCAACCAAATAGTGTGGATGAGTGGCTTGCTATTTACCGACTGACGAATATTCGGGATTCGCCCTATCCACCTTGTGTCGGTTTGTTGGACACATCAAAGGGAACCAACATTCGCCGAACACGTCAGCTGCTCGGGATTGAGCAAGCACTGGCTCGCTGCTCAGCGAATGCCGAATGTGTGGAGCAGTCTTTAGATCCTCCGGTTAGGCTTGTAATGCACTCTTTTGTGATGAAAAATGTGTAATCTATCACATGGCCTCCGGTAATAGAAAGTAGAATCTTATAGGGTCTTACATCTTGGAATAAGGAGGGCGACTTTTTATACGAAAAAACCTTCCTGTATTCAGTACGTCTAAAGAAATATGGAATGTCTGAAAGTTGAGGTATTGCAAAATAAATTTCCGATAAACAAAATTTGAAAACTCGTTGTTTAATACTGATGGAATGGGTATCGATACTGAATAATATATAATGTCGAGGATTATAGAGTTGCTCTGCAGCAAAGTGTTCGTAATCGATCACGACCATCCACAGAGAGCTTCCGAGAGGAAACGTTTTCTTTTCTTGCTAATGAACGAATTAGTTTGCTAACGAATTTCGCAAAGTGGTAACAAATCTCCCCAATTTGGCTTTTGAATTCTCCTTCCAGATTTATTGGAGCTATTTTCTGATGTCGAAATTTTTGACACCACGGTGAGTCGAATCTAGTACTTAACTGACTCCGAGCTCCGGTTTACAGTTATCCAACCTATCGTAGCCGGATAAATAATATCCCTGAAAATTAAATTATCTGCGGAGTGCCTCTGTATCCCACTCTTCAGCACTTGATTAATTCGTTATTTAGTTTTTCCGGGCTCGTCAACTACTGTGGCCATAGGTACCGCAAGTGTAGTACATTTTATGTAGCGGGAGGAGGCGCTACTACTTCCCCGCGGGGGAACATGAAGTCTGGCACTTGTGAACACGTCGGTTGATGCCTCCCCCTTCTCAGTTTCTATCACGGGGCGCTACACCTGACCGGACAAGCTCTAAGCTCCCGACGTCTCCCGAAATGTTTGGTCCCTTACATGTGTCCATTTAAGACTCAGTGTGTGTAAAGGGAGAAGAGGGACAAGGATGAAGAAGGCGAAATCACGCCCGGTCCATTGCCATTTAGTTACGAAAACTGCTCGGACATTCGCACGGACTTGATTGGAGAAACCACGGAAAACTGTCGATCGGACCATCCTACCACTAGAATTCTCCCCCAAACATTAGCTGATTTCGACTAACTAGCGCCGCAAATCCGCTCCTGTCGGGACTCGAACCGTAGAACCTCCTGGTTAGCGACGCTTCAAAGACAACGACACTGCAACCACAGAGCTATCGCAGCCAGTTAGCTTGTGACGTTTCTATGTTCCTAAACGCGTCTGGAAGTGCTGCGAGGATTGCTATACAGCACAGTTCCGTGTGGCCGCTAAGTGCAATGCAGCCACACTTCCTTGCTGTGGAGCCATCCCTATCCTTGCGGACATCTATGGCTGATCTGAAAAATAGAAAATGAACATGGTCAGGAAAGACAATAGCCGTTCGGCGCGCTTGCGGCGTTGTTTATCGCAATTTTCTTGCCAGTATTGGCGTTAAGCCCGTTTTAGTCTAACATATCTCGCGGGCGTTTGTACGTTGCCGAAGTATCCGGCTCGTACCGAGCTAAATTTGCAATTAATTGATTATTTGATTGGTCTAATTTTGAGAAGAAATTTGTAGCTAAGGCTTTGAAATGCTCTTTCAAGAATGGAAGGGCTGCTGTCCTGGCTGAAAAGGGCGGCCTCAGCGCAGGGCCCTGCGGAACGCCCGTCCGCGCGGCGGGGGGCGGCTGCGGCGGCGGCGGCGGCGGCAGAGGCGGCGGCGTGCGTGCGTGCGGGCTGGGGCTACCTGTTGCTATTACATGGGGGCGCTCTTAAACAAGGCGGCGGCGGCGGCTTCCACAATATAATGAATACCTGCGGCTGTTCCGGGCGCAGCCGTCGGAGGGCGCCCGAGCAGGCGCGGACCATCGCCTGCGCTCGCGGAGGATTACGTAATATTGTAATTTATTCTGACGTTTAAGGCAGTAATATCCCGATGTAACCTTATGTCTAACTGGAAGGCAACGCTGTAGAATATAGCATACTGAAGAGTTGAGAATCTCGTATAGTATTGTATCTGTAGTATGTGGTTTCAGGCTCGTTCGTAGATATTTGAAAACAAAATCCTAAATTAGTAGCAATTTGTTTCAGAAGAGGTGTAAAAATAGTATATGTCATGTCATATGTTTACATACATAAGTATCTCTAGCCTTAAAGATAGCTGTAAATAATTTTTTCATCGTATTTTCCCACCAATGTAAACAGAAGTATGAGACAAAATGATTTGGAGATGAAAGCCTTTCGCCTTCTCAGGCAATAATTGATACAACTCAAACGTAACCTAATCAATGGATGTTTTCAGAAATCTTCAAAACAGGCTTACATCCTAATCGGAAATTATGTTAAAATTTAGAATTCATTTTCATCTCTTTGTATTTTAATAGCTCAGAAAATGGTAATATTACTGCAGATTGTTAGTTGTTTCTTCTATTATGAAAGATTTGCGTCGAATCTCATTCTGTGCTATTCAGGGTCGCAGGTGGGCCGCCCTTTTCGTCTAAAAAGTGTCCTCGGGGATTTCGTTGGAGAAATTGGAATGCGGGGCGATCAGCTCGGCGTTCTCCTAAACATCGGTTTCGTCAAAGAGAGAGCGCTGCCGAGTTCAACGTCTCCAATTACAGCGGACGGGAGAAGGACGGAAGTCGTCTAATAATCTCCAATTTCCTTTTTAATATTCATGCGGCGTCTTTTTTCTTATCGCCGACAAAAATCTTCCCCTGAGCCCTTGGACCTTCGGCTGAGCGATTATGCCCGCGGAGAGCACGCTCGGTGTGTGACGTCATCGCCCAGCCAGCACGCGCTTTCCTATTATGGCGCCGAGATGTTTCCTTTTTGCTGCTTTCTTATCGTTTTCTCATTTTCTTCCTTCTTCTTCTTTGCCTTGTCGTTTTGACGCTCATTGATAATATTATTTTATGTGTAATAGTTCTTGATTTGGGGTCACAGGAAAGAAAACAGACATTTTAGATTACTGACGTTTCGGCCATATATTTGGCCTTTATTAGGGCTATAGAACAGATAAAACATTTGTATACAGGAATATGTATAGTAAACCATTTCATTAGAGCTAAAATAACAGTTTTTGGTTAAAAAATCGTTTTTTATCTGTAAGGTTATCAATAATGTACATGTAGTAGTACAATGGTCAATAATGTACTACATCGTACATTCTAGATGTCCCAATTGTCTACGTAGTTCCATCAATCATATTAAATATCCATATTATAATATTCCACCATAAATCATATTGGACTCAACTGAATAGACATTTTGTACGTGTTGTGCATCCGCCTCTGTTAGCGTGTGTTAGGCCACAATAGCGTTGCCAACTTGTGAAACATGAACATACGAATTTGTCTATTTACTTGTACAACATACTTAGTACACACCGCAAAATACAATTTGCACACAGAAAAAACAAAAAAACGTTATTATTCATGAGCTGAATTCAGCTCATAAATAATAACGTTCTATTGTCAAATCCATTCAGGAAAGTATTTTGTACATAATTACTGATAAATTATTTGTTTTTGTTTTTTGTTTTTCCTGTATTCAAATTGCATTTTGCGGTGTGTACTAAGTATGTTGTACAAGTAAATAGACAAATTCGTATGTTCATGTTTGACGATGTACATACCGACAGGGGAAAAAACTACATTGTTAGCAAACAAATTATAGTTGTAGCTCTAATGAAATATTCACTGTACACATTCCTGTATATAAATGGTTTTATCTGCTCTGCAGCCCTGATGATGGCCAAATATATGGCCAAAACATCGGCAATGTAAAATGTCAATTTTCTTCCTGTGACCAAGACTCAAGTACCATATTACATATAATTACAACGGATCCAGAATCATTTCGTAAAATAATTTCATTATCCAAAGCGCTTAGTTTTGTTAGTTCCGAGCTCCTTAAGTATTTTGGATAAGCTTTACTTTGCCGATTCAAGGTAGGATTTGCCGTAGTACTTTCAAATTCGCTCCACATTGAGAGCAATCTGTTTCTGAATATATGATCTCCTTTTAAGATCCTGCCACCTGATTAGGAAGGTAGTCTACTTGGCAGTTCAATGATTTGAAATGGATATATACACAAGAGGGACGATTTCATCTTGACATTTCGACTAGCAAGGGTATCCGCTTTTAAAATTCTTGCCTTATTCCTTTTGCGCGTTTAAAATATTTCCGTTAGTTTTGCTTTTAAAATTGTTTCGTCTGAACTACGTTTAATGTCTGTTATACTGTTTTGAAAGTAAATTTTTGGAGTGACATGATGCGGTCAAACTTTTACTAAGCATAATATATATACATATCGAAGAATGATACAAGTGCTAATTCATTTATCTATTAGGCAAAGAAGAGTCATAAATTCTGCGAGTTTCGCACATGAAGGGGTAAAATTTGTCAAAATAAAGCCATGAGACTAAATATGGGCTCTAGTGGAGCAGCTCCGCACGGCTTCCCTCACATGTATGTAAATTCACGGTCAAACTACCTCTTTAATATCTACAGGTGTCGCCGATACACACATGCAAATTCGACAGGTTTCACACGGAGTAGAATTGAGCGAAACCTGTTTGGGATTCGTACAAATTCGATTCGTCAAGGTCAGAAAGTTATAAAATCACACTTCACATCATTTGTCAAATAGAATGTGAGGAAAGTGATCGTAATTGTGTAACATGTGACGATCGTTGTGAAAAGGAACACACTTGCGAATGCATAAGTCCCGTTTCAAAGACACAATGTGTTGAATAAATAATGTTGTTGGAAGTAACTTCTTCAAAAGAATTTAAAGACTGAGCATAATAACCTCGCCTTCACGTATTAACACAGTTGGAATAATAAATATACTTATACAGAGCTAGATTTTACTTTCAAGTCTTGCAGTCCCTTAAATAACATATATGACCTTTCTAAATTGTGGATGAATTTTCTTGTCTTGATCATGATATTTGAAAATAAATTCTTCCTTTTACAAAGGATATAGGAAACAGTATTGAAGCACTTGAAGGTGAATCAAGGCCAGTGAGTATAGTGTAAATATTCAATCAATGAATGTTGAGGTCTACTGTGTGCACTATAAAAGAGAATGAGCACGTAAAAGTGCGAGTAATATTCATGGATTAAAAATACAAAATTTAAAGTGGAAAAGTAAATTAAGAAATTTACGAGGTCAAAATATGAGAAGTAGATGTCAAAGTAACTCCGTTGAAGTTTATTTTTAAGGTGTGTTAGTTCTTAAGAATAGCTCAGAATTAAGTTTATTTAGTACTCCTTCTTATTTGCCGTAAGCGACAATTATCTACGGAGCGCGGAAAGAATATGTCATTATGTAAATAAATACTAAATGTTGACGAAGGGAAATTAAAAAATTAAGAACTAACAAAGCTACCTTTTATGGTATCATCAGTGGAAAGGTTCAATATCCAAACTCTATGTTGTACGAAAATATGCAACAGACTCAAAAGTCCCAAACACTACATTAACAAGAAAAGAACAAGTGATTATTACAAGATTAAGAATTTCCAAACTCACTCCCATATAATGAAATAACCGATTCAACTACCTGTTTAAAATGTGAAGGAATGTTATCAACCTCTCACATTAAACGTGAATATTTAAGCCTCCAAAATCTAAGAAACACTCTTGCCATCAAAAACCAAATTTATAAAATATTTATTTCAATTGAAGGTTGAAAGTCAATTTTAAAATATCTTAATATTGCTGGACTTGAGTATACGATCTGTAAATTTGTATTATTGTAAATTATTATTGTAAATTTGTATTATTGTAAATTATTGTAAATTTACTACACTTCTGTACTGTACTAAACTGATATGTACTGTCTTACTTTTACAGTATTTCTCTTTATTCTAATTTGTAAAATGTATCTCTGGTAAAAATCAGTTGTGGTCGCAAATGACCTTAAACGTTTTAAAGCGACCTAAAATAAATAATTTTAAAAAAAGCAACCTTTTCGCAAGAACAATAGGGGCAAACTACCTTTGTTGTGATCACCTGTCCAGGAAAGGGGAAGGCAGAAAGACGTCAGCTCCCTGACTTATCGACACTCAGAACTGAGTATGGAACTCATCTCCTTACAGCTATTATAATCTGCTTCTTCTTCCCGACAGGGTTTAGGTCATATGACCTGTTCCGGCACCCATTTTTTTTTGGTCTGCCAATGTCCCTTCTTCCTTCTGTTCCATAGTTCATAGCTATGAATGGAAGTCGGTTCGTTGGCATTCTCGATATATGATTTTACCATTTTAACTTATTTTTGAGAATGATTTCATATAAATCGCTATTATAATGCCGAGTTAATTGTTCACTAATTTACTGGCAAACGCGAGTCTCTCACGCCCTATCCTACGACGAACACACTACATCGTGCACAGTTCCTCCACACCTTGCCCCTGCTCGCGGTGGGTGAAGCGGCAACCGGGAGGTCCGCAGGGCCCGTGTTGAAGGATTCGAACGCAACGAAAATGCGTCAGTCGAATGGGAATGGGTGTGTAGAACGATTTTCCTAAGGATGAGCCAAAGTGACCGTTCGCGAAAACAAGTGAACATCACATGTATTTGAGAGAAGTATCCCTCCGCCGTGACAGCTGTTCAGTCACGCCCCTTCGTAAAGTGCTAATGGCTCCTGTGAAGACATCCCTATGAAGAAGTTTAAGAGTTTAGCTTAAATTTACGCACGTACGCGAGTTCGGGAAATATTAAAATTTAATTACGCATGTGGAAAATCTCTGAACATGCTCTCACAATCAGTGAAAGAAAACTGCCACGAGTATAAATAGAAAGCTCTCAATTACAACTTGCCACACAACAGCACAAAGTCCGGAACCAGGTGCATTGGTACGCATCTCGCATTCAAGTCTCTGTTTTAAAATAAACATAATATTTATCACTAAAAGTAAATGTAATGTAATGTTTATAGAAAAAAGAAATTTTACAGAAGAGCACATAACACTGCACTTCCTAATTTCAATTATTTCTCGTGGTGTACTATATTTTTTGTCGGATGAGGACATTACAGAAGGAAGAGTCGAAGCCATTTACAAGTCAGCCAACTGCAAACGAACGAATGCGGGAAGGGAGTGTAAGGGCACGACGACCACAGAACCTTCAGTTATGTTTCCAGCACTAGCTGTCACTTTGGCTCCTTAGAAAAATCGCTCTATATTCTCGCGAGAACTCGCCCGAAAAAAAACACGCTAGCGCCGTTGTAGTTCGCAACTCGGCCGCGGGCAGCGGTACGCGTCAAGTGCGCGGAATTTCCGCAGTGTTCGAATGCCCGGCGATCCGTCGGCCACGACGCGTTGAATTCGGAATATTTTCATACGCCCGACGTTTACGACGAGAAAACACAATGCTTTTTTTTTAAAGAAAAAGAACAGGCGCGTCTGGGAAAAATCCTTTGGAACAGAAACTCTGCCGGAGACGCATGTAGGACGTGTTCATAAACAAAATTTGTTTCGCCTCGCGCGCAGCGTATTTACAAACTTGTTTTCCTGCTGAGCAGTTGGCGGTCGTGTAGACCAGGGACTGTATTTCTTGCGTTCAGATGGACATGGGCGGCGAGGAGCGGTGTATAACGGACTGAGAGTTCAGAGCTGGGAAGGTGGATGTCAGAGGGAGAGGGAAGGTCACGTTGGGCGAATCGGAGCTCCAGGAAGAGAGAAATATGCATGTGGGTGACTATACGATGAACTAAAAGGAATCTTTTTGCATTTCCTAAAATGGGCAAGTATCGGCTCAAGACTTTGAACAAATTCTTTCTTTTTGTATCGCATAAATATGGTGGTCTTATAAATTACGAAAGAAATCACACGTTTTTATTAGGATATCGGACAAGGCACGATTTTTGTTAATACTATTCTCACTGCTGTTTTAAATATTTATTTTATTTGTTAAGTTTACCAACAACTTTTAAGAAGTGTATTTTCTTTCTAAAGTATCTCTGCAATGTTGTTGCTTTCTTGTGAGTTCTCTGTTTCAACGTTTTTCTGTTTCAACTGTATCAACGATATGATATAGCATTTTTTGTGAAATCCGCTCGTCGGAATTTAAGATATGATATAATAATATATTATTTAAAAATTCTTCCCGGGATATATATTCCATAACAGTGTGCGTAATTAATAATGTATATTAGATCCTACATGCTTCATTCGGCGTGTGTTTAAGAGGGAAACTTCGTGCAGCCGAAAATAGCATAAGTGTAACTCCAATATTACGTATTTTAATGCTTTCAAAATAGGACTACCAACACAATGTAAGGATCAAGCTGAAATTCTATTCGTTTCATATGGAACGGCAAATCAAGAAGCTATACATTTGCAGTAGATTCTTGGAAAAAAAATTTCACTATTATTCTAGGACGGTCTCATTTCTATTCATTACTCATCCAGTTTTCACTATCATTGTCCTTGGCGTTTATAAAACACAATTGAATATATACATTAATTCGATTTTTTGCGCCGTGCAAGGTCCTCTCCTGTCCTTTTGGATATGTATCATACAGAGGACCGCCGAAGTAAATTTATCCTCGCATAGTGGTAGTACAGCATGATCAGAAGTTAAAAATGATAAAATACATTTTGAGAAGGCATCTACGAGATAATAAACTGTCAAGGAATATATTTCTTCTCATTAGTTACGACGAGTTGCTGGAGATTAATTTCGTATTTATGCTTACTTCATTTTGAAAGATAGCAATCTTAATTACCAAAACAAATACAACATTGAATCGTTGATGGAGAGCTTATGTGAATGAATATTACTACTCTTCATGAGAGTCAAGAGAGATTCGAAATATTCAAGAGATTTTAGAATTTTTAGGACTCGTGTTTATTTTGGAAAACTAAATATTCGACACTTTTCCAAATCGTGAATGAACATGGAGAATGCGACCGCGTGTGAACTTTGCCTTCACACGCACCCATGAGCCCTTGAGAGTCGAACGTGTGGCAGCTGCAAAAATGCGTGATAGATGTCATATAGATGATACGTATCATCTATATGAGACGGATACAAAATAATCAAGAGATTCAGAAAATTTGAAAATCTTCGAGTGATTTCTAATATTCAGGAGATTCTAGAAAATGGATAGTCCTTCGAAAGACTCAAATGATTCGGGAAGGTCAAGAACCTTTCAGAAACTCCGCTATTGGTTCCGTATCAACGGGTGAATGAATATTGGAGCAGCGAGCGTACCCTGCCTTGCGTCGTCCGAGAGTCGAAGTCCGGCGCGTTTGGGGCAGCTGCTGCTGCTGCGGCGGCGGCGGCGGCCGCGGGCAGGTCATTGCCTCCGGAGAGCCGGTCGGGCCGGGGGCGGGGGCGGGGCGGGGGCGGGGCCGGCGGCGGCGCGTCTGCCGCCGCGCCGCCTCTTCGCCCCTGCAGCCGTGCGTGCGCGCGCGCCTTGCCCGCTCGGGCGCCGCAAGGGCGCTTCGCACACACAAAGGACCGGGAGCGGTGGCTCAGTGCATCGACTGATGGCACTGTAGCGCCTCTGACCGGGAGGTCCTGACGGCGGCAGGATTTTCAACACTAGCTTTTCAGCTAGGTCGAAGTCAGTCGCTGACTGGAGGAGAATTCTAGCGGCTGGCTGCTCTGATCGGTAGTTTTCTGTGGTTTCTCCGAGCAACACCAGGCGAATGCCGGAGCAGTACTTTAACAAACGGGCCACGAACCGCGCACGATCTGTCCTTCCTCTTCCTTGTCCTATCCTGTCCACTTACACACACACTTACACTAACATGCACTACACTGCCACATATTCCGGGAGATCGATCGGGAGCTTACAGCTTGTCCCGACTGGAGCGGTGCCCCGCCGGTGGGAGAGTTCTGGTTAGGGGGAATCCCCACTAGCCGACGGTAGGTCTTGCGCCGGATCTCGCTATCCAGCGGGGAATATCACCGCCATCTCCCGAGAAAAACATGCACTACACTAACGGGACCAATGACCAAAGCAGTTGACGTGCCCGGAAACACGAAAGAATCAATGAATCACACACAAAGGAGAAATGGATTGCGCTCCCATCTTTTGCGAATCCACCGGCTGCGATATCTCTGCCTGACACTGTGATTTCTGTAGCATTGTTGCTTGTAGGTCTTAGGATTCGATTTCTAATGGTGGCTGATTTTTCGGCTCTAGCAAGATAGCGGAGTCAAATTCACTGACTCTCTGGAGGTGAAGTCCAGCGCTTCATTGTTCTGATCGCTGACTTCCATAAGTTGTCCGATTAATGTCATGCAGATGCTGGAGCAATATCTTACAAACGGAGTAAGGAGCACACGCTATCTTTGCTTCCTCATCATTGCCCTTCTCTCGTCTTATACGTACACTTTTACATTCAGGGTACCACCACAAATGACGGGAGACCAATCGGGAGATTATCCCCGTTTGGACGGTGTTCTGCTGGGAACGTAACTAGGGGCGGACAGCTCCGCCCCCCCTTGCAACCCGATATGTAGATCGATCAGTAGATCGGTGACCGATATATATATATATATATATATATATATATATATATATATATATATATATATATATATATATATATACACACACACACACACGAAGATTTGTGTTTAAGACTTCCGATTAGATAGGAATCATCTCCCCCGAAAATATGATTAATGCAATGCGAGAAGGAGAAATAAGTACATTATTTCCATTATGGTATTAGATGCCTGTGTAATAATCTACGAAGAACGTTCAGTGTTATAAAAACGAAATTATGATTTCACTTATTTCCTGTTGTTTATATTGCAAAGCACGATAGATTTAAATTATAACTCATATTTGCTTTTTTCTTCTGGTCGTCGATATTGCATCCACTTTATTTTAGGGAACTGCACTTCTGATAAATACATGAAAACAATTTTGAGTACAATCGAACACACAGTGGAATTATTCTTCCATACATTCAGTGACTGCGTAATTGAGGATTAGAATACAGAACCGTCTAATTCCACTTGTTCGCTTCTTTCTTTTCGTGGGGGACAAAATTCGATAAGTACAGATCTTAAAGAATTTTCAGTCCCTTTTATGTTTGTTGCTGCTGACTCGTACCGCAAAGCCGCCGTTTTTATTCTTGCAAGTGTGCGTAGTTATCTCTAAAATTATGCAGAGTCCGGAACCTGTTGAGAACGAGTTCCCAAGGTGTGTCGCTTACATGAGTCACTCTCGGTCCTCCAGCCAGAGGATTTCGTTTGACGGCTCCAAGAAGTCGGAGCGAGCGATTCTGCGAGCAATTTCACATTTCAGCAACGTTAAGAGATTTGCATAAAATTAGCCAAAACTTGAATTATATTTAACGGTTTTTTTGAGTCCTTACAAATTGTTCTACTTTAGAATGAGAACTTTAAACATCACGTGTAGTGCATGTCAGTGTAAGTGTGTGTGTAAGGGGAGAGGATGGGACCAGAAAGAGGAAGGGGACAGCTCCCGACCGGTCTCCCGCGCGAAGAGGAAGGACAGATCGCGCGCGGTCCGTGGCCCGTTTGGTAGGGTACTGGTCCGGCATTCGCCTGGTGTTGATCGGAGAAACCACGGAAAACTACCGATCAGAGCAGCCGGCCGCTAGAATTCTCCTCCAGACAGCGACTGAATTCGACCTAGCTGAAAAGCTAGTGTCAAAAATCCTGCCACCGTCAGGACTCGAACCTAGGACCTCCCGGTCAGAAGCGCTGCAGTGACAGTTGATGCACTGAGCTACCGCTCTCGGTCAAACTTTAATCAGATTTGCATTACTTCTCGCCATTAATAACGCGTAATGTTTTCTGTTTGTTTTTACGTTTTGTACGTCGCATTTGTAGATCTAGAGGAATTTCCGAGAGTCACAGAATAACGTTATTTGCTTTGCAAGTAGGTGTGATTAACTGGTCAGGTCTTGTTTGGTTCTCACGTTCCAGTATGCGCAACTCGCCTTAAGCGAGGCGGCTTCGAATTATTTATAACCTTCGAGGATTTGTAAGCGATATCATTCCATCCGATACCATTGAACGGTTTCTCCACAAAAAGTCACTTCTCGATTGTCCGGATTTACCAGCTCCGCGAAGCTTTCTGCCTATGTGTTGACCCAATCAACGCAGTTAATGGAACATCGCGCGTTTTTCTGGACAAGTTAGCAACTGAGCAAGTTTAATCCGGGGAGCAATAAATTACATCGAATCACTGATCCATAAGACGAAAATTGAAGTCATAATCGAACACAGGCGTTTGTGAATATACAAGAGCATTAATCACATAATGAGGTTAATGTAAATTCAGTTTTATTTATAAATATTTCTAGCATGTTCTAAGAAGAATGGTGCACATTACAATGGTACATATTATATGTACTTTTCCGAAAATTTTACTAGGGCAATTTTTAGAAATAGATATTTTTTGAAATTGTTATTTACAGACTTGTAAATTAATTTGAATAGTGCCAGAGCGAGTTTGTGTCAAGAAGCTAATTCAAAATAAGAAATCAAATTATTTCGTTCATCGTTGTATGAACATTTTACCATTATTTCTTCAAACCAGCTGCAGTTTATTAAGGTGATCACAGTTGTAAATAAATAACTACTCAATTAATGACATTCTTATGTAAAAATTAATTATAAACCTGTAAGATTTTAAAACTTAGGACCTGAATAGCCTGACATCATAACCTGGCAAATGTGAAATAACTTTTCGATATTCCTCTATATTAAAAGAAAATTCAACATTAATATTTACATTGGTTTTATTTGTGAGTTTTTAAAACGGAAAGAAACAAAAACGGATGGAGGATGTGGGATTGATTGATTTTTTTCGTGTTTCCGGGCGCGTCAACTGCTTTGGTGACTAGTCCCGTTAGTGTAGTGCATTTTCTTCTCGATAGATGGCAATGATCTTACCCGCTGGGTGGCGAGATCCGGCGGATGTGCGAAATTATCTGTAGCGTATACGGACAGAAGACGTTCACGACGCGGCGTTCACCGAGCTGCACGGTAGTGGTATGCGCGCCAACGGAGCCGAGACTGTTTAAGCTCCGTCAATGCTCTGGGTTCGATCCCCTGTGCGAAGGATCGCGCATATGTTTGTGATGTATGTGTGTGGAGGAGCGGATAGGTGCACGCGCTAGCTCTGGGGTGGCCGTGGTACCGTCATCACCACTCCTCCCTCTTTCTTGTCCTCATCTTCAGACTCCTTCCATCACTGGCGAAGATAAAGTACATCAAAGACAATAGGCCCGACGAAGAGAGAGGATCAAATAAAAAGGCAGGGGGTAAGTTATATATACGTGAAACTGTGTAGGAGAGAGCTGGATGAACATGTCGCATGAACGAAATATGGAAATATAAGCAGCAACGTATGAGGGACAGTAGAAAAACATCAAAAACAGATTTGAAGGAGATGGATGAACGAAGTATTTAATTATTAAGATCTTTTAACTTTTCCTTTTTCCATCAAAATAATGTGATGATGAGTTTCAGTCCTGCATTCTCTCCCTCTCTCTTTTTTCCTCCCACTCTCTTTTTTCCTCCCACTCTCTTTTTTCCTCCCACTCTCTTTTTTCCTCCCACTCTCTTTTTTCCTCCCACTCTCTTTTTTCCTCCCACTCTCTTTTTTCCTCCCACTCTCTTTTTTCCTCCCACTCTCTTTTTTCCTCCCACTCTCTTATTTCCTCCCACTCTCTTATTTCCTCCCACTCTCTTTTTTCCTCCCACTCTCTTTTTTCCTCCCACTCTCTTTTTTCCTCCCACTCTCTTTCGTTATGAAGATACCAATTATTTAATTTTCATTTCACTCGTGTTTACCAAGTTTCTCAAAAACGTCGTAAGTCATCACATCATTCTCGTCTCTTCTTCGACTCCTTCACAGCAACGTTTTCGTCCTCCGCCAAGTTCATCCCCACCTCTAGCGCCGGCTGCTTGGCTGGCACTGCCCTGCCCCCCGCCGCTCACACCCCCGCTCCGCCGCCCCCGCCGCCCCGCCGCCCCGCCGCCCCGCCGCCCCGCCGCCCCGCCGCCCCGCCGCCCCGCCGCCCCGCCGCCCCGCCGCCCTGTCGCCCCGCCACCCCGCCGCCCCGCCGCCCCGCCGCCCCGCCGCCCCGCCGCCCCGCCGCCCCGCCGCCCCCGCCGCCCCGCCGCCCTCGCCGCCCCCGCCGCCCCGCCGCCCCCGCCGCCCCGCCGCCCCGCCGCCCCCGCCGCCCCCGCCGCCCCCGCCGCCCCGCCGCCCCGCCGCCCCCGCCACCCCGCAGCCGCCCCCGCCGCCCCCGCCGCCCCCGCCGCCCCCGTCGCCCCGCCGCCCCGCCGCCCCGTCGCCCCCGCCCCCCGCCGCCCCCCCCGCCGCCTCCGCCCCCCCCCCGCACTCCGCCACCGCTGCATGACAAAGTAGCCCCCGTCGCGTCCCGGGCAAAAATGAACCGCACGCGCCCAGGAAATATGAGGCGGGCGTCTGGATGCGTGGTAGTCGCAGTTAGTTCTGCTGCTTATTGTGCTGGCTTGGGATCGCGGACGGCTGCGAAGGACGGTGCGGTCCCGGACTTTCGTGGCTGCTTCCAAATGTCAACTTTCTTTCGGCGCGGACGCGTTTGCAGGTGATTGCTGCCACGCGCAGTCGGGGACGTGATCTCGCGATTATTTGAGGAGACTAATGAGACGCGGGCGCTGCGAGAAAGACTTCACGCTAATGACCTGTGAACCGCGGACGCGATGTCGGATGACGCAATCGGGTATCGTTACAAAATCTCTTTGACTGTCGGCACTTGTCGGTGTGCATTTCACATGCTTGTCAACTGTGTGTGCGGTACCGTCTGCTTTGATGTGTGTTGTTGGTGAGGATTAATGTAATGAGTTCGCAACCACCTTAGAGGATAATTACTGTTGTTTTCATTTTTGTTTTGTTGTTTTTTTCTTCAGAAAGTTGATGAATTAAAGCCAGTGCTTCCAAGAAGTACTTTTCATTACGTGCCTACTTTTTTAAATGAATTTCTAGAAATCTCTCTACAAACTTGTACTGATTAATTAATAGTATTTCATGAATTTATTGTTTCAAAAATAACGAGAATCAGGAGAGCCTCCCCTTCTTTTGTATTTGAATTACCATGATCGTTAACGGGCTGGTTGCAATTGCGAATGATTATAATTATTATTGCTATTATTATTATTATTATTATTATTATTATTATTATTATTATTATTATTATTATTATTATTATTATTATTATTTGTGCATTGATTTTCTTTTAGATGAAAAATCACGTGATTTTCATAAAATTATTATTTTAAAATAATTATAAGTTTTATTGCGTTAGTGCTTAAATATTCTTAATTGTAGTGTAGGTAATTTTTTATTTGAATTCTATATCAACCTGTTCAGAGGTACCGGAATTGCATTACGTTAAGAAAGTCAAACCACGTAACTAATTCAACTTCTTTCACAATTGTACTGCACCGCCAGCGAGATGCATAGTGGCTTACAGAGTAGATCCGCGATTACCATTTTGTTTTCTTTTCTCAACACACGCCATGCCTTTCTCTCCCCTCGCTCATTATTCTCACATAGTAGAGAGCGTGGACACCCCTACTTGCTCCTCGCAGCTGCCCTGTCCCGTCCCGTCCCGTCCCGTCCCGTCCCGTCCCGTCCCGTCTTGCCCCGTCTTGCCCCGTCCCGTCTTGCCCCGTCCCGTCTTGCCCCGTCCCGTCTTGCCCCGCCCCGTCTTGCCCCGCCCCGTCTTGCCCCACCCCGTCTTGCCCCGCCCCGTCTTGCCCCGCCCCGTCTTGCCCCGCCCCATCTTGCCCCGCCCCGTCTGCCCCGCCCCGCCCCGCTCCGCCCCGCTCCGCCCAGTCCCGCACCGCCCAGTCCCGCACCGCCCAGTCCCGCACCGCCCCCCCCCCGCACCGCCCCACCCCGCCCCGCCCCAGCCCGCACCGCCCAGTCCCGGCCCGCCCAGCCCAGCTCAGTCCAGCCCGGCCCCGGCCCGCTCTCTCCCACCGCGCCGGCCTGTACTGACCCGAACCTTATTGATAAAGAATGGTGCGCGGGAGTGGGGCCGAGGGGGGAGGGGGCTCTTCGGGATGACACGGCACTTCGCCGGCGCCGCTTGCTGTCCGCTGCTGACCCGTTCTCCTGAAACGATTCCTGGAGACGCGAACTGCAAACAAGTTGCCCACTGCGGAGTTTCATTTATGCGGGCAGATCGTACTGAACCGCTGGCACCCATTACGAAACACGCACGTTGACTCACTGATATAATTTTGACGAATCCAGTCATGCTAGAGAAAGTAGACTTGAAAATATTTATGTTCTTGGTGACCATTCCACTGAAGATGTGTATTCTGTCATTTCCGTTGAGTTCGCTACGCTCTGCCTGATTACGTCATTTGGAAGTAAGAGTAGCGTTTACTGACTGACTGACTGACTAATCGACGTTTCTAATTTTCGAGTCACTTTTCTGTGTCACTTCTACTTCCTAACAACAAAGTGCTGTGCGTGCACTGATTTATAAAACTTCTTAAAGGGTTAAAAATTATGACATTTGGAAAATTTTCTAAGTCAAAACATATTTTCTGGAATTCATTTTCATCTGTGTTATTATAACAGGGGATGAGATGTATAATGACTGATGAGGGAAAATAATGAAAGTGTATTAATGAAATGAGGTTCATACGAGGAGAAATAAAGTATATGAGGATACATGTTACAAATGAAAAATGCCATTAACTCCACAAACGCGTCATTATATATAACTGTAAGAACATGTCGTAAAACAGATTATGGAGTACTGTTATCTGGGAGTGAACTTATGGAGTTCCGGCGGCTTCAATGCAAAAGACTCTCCAAGAAGAGAATGCAACATGAGTTTTACAGAACAATTTAATGACATGGTATAGAGCAACAAGTAACCTTTACGTCAGCATCAAAGAGCGTATAAATTAATCATTCATTTGGCCCATGTGCGCTTATGAATAAAAAGAGCAATCTCAGCGAGATGAAAAATTTACTCTTAAGGTAAAACGGGAAGGTCAGATGGTTACTACAGTAATTAAAGTGTGTTACAATATGCAGAAGGTATTTTATTTTATTTTATTTATTTTAGTGGTTTATTCTATGGGCTTCCGAGAGATTGTTTGGCAGGCAGACACAGCAGTTGTTTATCCAGAATATCTCATAAAAGATAAAATTACTGTGAAGGAAAATATTATTCACAAGTGGAAGTTGAATTTGTGAATAAAAATTATGAAACATAAACGTATCTTTGGAATGCAAAGGACGAGGTTGCGAATTGAATGTTCTCTTCGATAAAAAGTAGTAATGTTTCCCTGTGAAGGAAACCATTATCGTAATCCACTTACAGATGTCTTGTAGATTTATGATTTTCACATGTTGACGAGTTCCAAGCAATGGATTTCCAAAACGAAATATATGGTATATATGGAAATATGCTGGTATATATGGAAATGTTTATTAGCTCAGTTGCATTGGGTATCGGACCTACCTTCAATGTAACAGCGCGAGATCATATTTAGGGAGGTTAGAGGCCACATGTATGTCTATTATAAATCACATCTATCTATAGCAAAAACAATGAAAACACTGGTTTCGGAATATTACATCAGATTTCTCTCTCTCTCTCTCTCTCTCTCTCTCTCTCTCTCTGTCTCTCTCCTCTTTCGCTCTCTCTCCTCTTTCGCTCTCTCTCCTCTTTCACTCTCTTTTTTTTTCTCTCTCTCTCTCTCCTCTTTCGCTCTCTTTTCTCATTCTCTCGCTCTCTTTTTCACTCTCTTTTTCCATTTCTCTCGCTCTCTATTTCTCTTTCTCTCTCTTTTTCTTTTCTCTCTCGTGTTCTCTTTCTCTCTCTTTCTATCTCATTCTCTCTCTCTCTCTTTCTCTCTCTCTTTTCTCGAAATAATTGTTGGCCTGACTCGGGGCTACAGGGACTCGGGGCGTGGGTGTTCAGTATGCAGCTGTGCCTCGGGGTTCTGACATCCACTTGGGTCATCAGCCCATGCATCATAACTCATCTGCTATCGTTATTCGCCTCCTACAGTCACTATCGATTCGGTTCAATCTATTTTACCAGAATAGGCAAATATGTTGACACATTTGTAATGGCATATGAAAAAACTGTGCACTCACAGTCCTGCACTCACAGTCCAGTGTATTTTTTGTGATAAATAATTATAAATAGTGTACGCTATAAATATACCATTTTTAGCAGAAACACAAAAGAAAACAAATAAAATGGTTATTTGTCCGGGAAGGACTCGGAAATAAAGGCGTCTGAGTCACTCCGTCACTGACGCTGGGTAGACGAGTGTGGACTTATCACATTATCTTTAATTACAGTACATTCTTATCTTCATCTTCAAGGTCTGAGTTCAAAGAAAAGGGTGATCGAGATCCAGACCCCGGGTCCAGAGATGGAAGGTATCTGCACAGATTGCTCCTTCGGATAGGGAGCGGAACTCCATCCCGCACTACGGGGTGTTATATGCGCCTTGCCGCTCCGCTCCCTCTCCATCTCTCTCCCTCTCCATCTCTCTCCCTCTCCATCTCTCTCCCTCTCCATCTCTCTCCCTCTCCATCTCTCTCCCTCTCCATCTCTCTCCCTCTCCATCTCTCTCCCTCTCCATCTCTCTCCCTCTCCATCTCTCTCCCTCTCCATCTCTCTCCCTCTCCATCTCTCTCCCTCTCCATCTCTCTCCCTCTCCATCTCTCTCCCTCTCCATCTCTCTCCTCTCCATCTCTCTCCCTCTCCATCTCTCTCCCTCTCCATCTCTCTCCCTCTCCATCTCTCTCCCTCTCCATCTCTCTCCCCCGCTCTCTCTCCTCCTCGCTCTCTCTCCCCCTCGCTCTCTCCCCTCCTCACTCTCTCCCCCCTCGCTCTCTCCCCCCTCGCTCTCTCCCCCCTCGCTCTCTCTCTCCCTCTTTCTCTTCCTTTCTGTCGTTCTGTGTCTCGCTCGCCCCAAGGCTTTGTTTTCTCTCCTCCGTGAGCTGCGTTCACCAAGTTGCACGTGCGGATTGCGAGAGAGCAGTTGCCCTAGTGGTGCGCAGCTGCTAAGCGATCCGCAGAATGCGGATAGTAAATCAGCAAAGATGAAGTCTTTTTGTCGACCTAGCTGATGTTTGAACGTACAACATAATGTTCAGAGACCTCTGCACTGAGATACTATAATGAGGAGAAGAGAGGTAATAATTTGCAGAGCAGACGGACCCCCCCTCATGTTTTTCATAGAGACCATGAAATTTACTGACGTCATTCGTCTAAAAAATACTAATCAGCTAAAAGAATAACTTAAGATATTGATATATTTTGTTTTGAAATGTAAAGATTGTCAAGATTTTGTTTCCTACACGCAATGTAGTTGTAAAAAGTATTTACATTGAGTAATTATAATTCAGTGACACACATTTTATGTGTGTGTGTGTGTGTGTGTGGGGGGGGGGGAGATTGACTAGTGTTTTATTTGCATCGTAGAATACATTGAATAGGTTTCAGAGTGCCAATAGATCAATTTCCTTTCTTGACTCTTCATTGACTGTGTTCACATAACTAGCTGAAAACTCGTTGCTCGGCCTAGCCGACGGTTATGAGGGGAGGGGGATAGTTTCGCACAGTACGAAAGTGATATTTCCAGCGCAACTGTCGTTCAAGCCCACCATCGTCTCAACAGGGGCACATTTTATGATAAAAGGGGCATAAGTATTAGTAAAACGTGAGGGTCTTTAATAATATTGATGTAGTCAACATATGTAATGAAAATAAGCTTTAACGTCAAAGCTGTATGGAATCATATACAGTTTTATTTATGTATATTAAAAAATTAATATCAATTGTTGTTTATGCACCAAGGACGTTATTAGAGTTCTAATAATCTCGGGCGACATAAAGCCCTTAGGACCGAGTTAACGCCTGTGGTACATTCTTGAGTTTATTTTTTATTTAATTTTAATAAATTATATTTTTTTATTTACTGTTTAATAGATGTGAACTCGATTTGTCTTTTCACATTTCCCTCCCGTAATGAACTTTCATAATTCCTTTTCATAATTATCTCCATATCGTCTCCTCAATTATTTCAGTAGTATACATACCTTTTGCGGTTCTCACACGCCACCAAAATTTATTAACGAGGTCTGTAAAGAAAGAGAATTTCACGGAGACGTACCAAATTGCACTTCGACTTACATTCTACTACATTTTTCCTGGTTCAACGCTTCCCGATTCTATCCCACCTTCAGAGCCTGTATAATCTGCAACTGCGTGTGAAATTAAAGTAATTACTTGATTTTTTACCGATTGAAGTACACGCGTGTACCTCTCTGCTCGGTAATAACATCAAATAAGAATAGTTTGTACTGACAAGGGTGAATTTTATTACCAATTACAAGAAGAACAAGTGACGAAGGATAAGAAGGTCTTGAAGAATATATATTACAGTCTTAATATGGAAATGGAAATAATATGGAAGAGGGTGGGGTTTAACATATGAGATATCTCGCACGGGTATGCTAGTTTTAACATACCCATCATTCAACTGTTTTCATATTTCCCTCGTCACCACGATCTTCTCGATCCAGGTAAATTACGCAGTGTATATGACGCTCCATAGCGAAGACAATAACAAGTAATAAAATATCAATAAAAATCAAATATATTTATCTCTTTATTCACTACTATTAAATGCTGAAAAGGTGATTCGGGGCCCTCGGGCGTGTGTGTGCACGTACACGGCGGGAGCATGTGAGTGTGAGTGTGTGTGTGTGTGTGTGCGTGCGTGCGTGCGTGTTCATGGGCACGCGTGCCCTCTCCCGCCGGAATGCGCGATGCCCGCCGGGGTCCGTTTGCTCGTGCGCGCGCCCGTTGTTTTGGCCGACTTCTCAAACAGCGAGACAGCCGAGCGTCGCCAGGGCTTTGTTTGATCGGGGGCTCTCGCGGGAAAGTACTTAATGCGACGCGCTCGCGCTGCGGACGCACAATGATGGCGTGTGCGTGTTCGGGTGGCACTCGATAGAACGCGCCTTCTTCCTGCGCAAATTGATTGCCGAATTCAAAGTTCTTCTTCTTCTTCTTGAGTGGGGCCGAGGAAGAATTCCCCAAATTTTCTGGACGGGTGAAGAATCTGGGAATGACTCGAGGTACACTCATAAATGTAATTAGGACAGTAGATACAATTATGTTTATATTCCACATTTTTTTAAATTCATATGATTGAACTGATGATTTAATTTAAAGTGGGGGTTTAATTAATAGATAAATTTAACTGTTTATTAACAATAACCTCTTCAATTTTTTAGACAAGCATCCCTTCTTCCTTTTTCAATGATACTAATAATGCAAGTCGTATAACTTTTCCACAATTATTTTTGTTAGAATCCAGTGATGTACTTAATCATTTTGTTATTCATAACTACATATAATTTCTTTCTCATCTGACTGCACCAAAAAATACATGTTCTTTCGAAATTTTCTCCTCCATTCCTCACCAAAAATTCAACGGAAACATCTGTCAGGGCCTGGTAACTCGAGATCCCATAAATTCATGTGTTGGAAGGCTACAATACTACATATATACTTCTGAGATGCAAACCTACCCGAAGTACGGCTTCCTAAACATTTCCATTTCAAGTGCAGTACATCTTCCTTCATTGGAAACCGCTCCTCTAGCTTCCCAGCTTCGTTTTCGCCGCCGTCTCCGTTAATTGCTTCGTTCCCCGAAAGAAACCCCATTGTAAAACTCCCGCGGAGCTGTCCCTGCGCCGGTGGGAATTACCATATGTCGGAGAGGGCGGTGGTGGGGGAGGGGGGAGTTCATCGCACTTCCAGGGAGCAGCCCAATCGCCTCTGGCCCCCGGCGGTGCCCCGCTGGACGGCCTCCCGAGGGCGGGCAGTGGACGCGCCCCCGCCTCTGCAGGGCATAGGGCGGAACGGAGGTATGCCCTTGTGGCGTCATGCGGTTGCAATAATACACAGACGAGAGTGGGTTAAATAATTGCTTATTTATTTACTAAGTCCCACAACCTTATTTACACAATTAAATTAACTTAAAAAGATACCACTACTCGGAGTCGCTGTGTCTACCACACCACAACGCCGAATATCACTTACATTCGATGACGTGAAGCGCCATATCCTACTTACGGATTCGTCCTTGAGTCTCCCTGCCTTAAGGCAAACCCATTGCCGGCCCTATCCGCCACGCTCGCGACCTGCACCCAACCAGGCATTCGCCGACCGGCTCCTCGGCCAGATGCGCACTCCTCGAAGATTCGAAGCGAAAGAGATCGGAGCGTCGTCGCGCCCGGCGCAGGTAGCTTGCACCTCTTCCACGCCGCCTCCTGGCTTTTCCCCAAGCTTCACATCGCTCTCTCTATAACAAAGGCTAGCACGTGGACGCCTAACGTTTCGCCTACGTCATGCGACCGCTCGTTGAAATGTGACTGTATCCACGACGCTACACCCTACACAAGTTCTTTAGGTGTCTGCAGCCCTCTTATATTATGTTTTTCATCCCAGCACTAATTTCTTTTCCACTTCCGTTACACCCGCCCTACATCTTTTTCTAGATATTCAATTCCGTACCTCTTACCCGTTTTATCGTAGACTTTTCCCTTTTTCTAGTTTTATTCGTTTGTATATTATCCGTTTACAGTTTCATTTCCCTACGTGCAACTTCCTTTGTGAAAATGTAAACAAATTGTTTGGTAACGTTCACGTTGCAATATTTCTTCTTGCGGAAATCAATATATTTTTGATGACGGTAAGACAGAATAATTTGATAATTTTGGAATGAATATTACATCAGTTAATGACCAATTACATCATGAATTATGACTCAACAATAACGACCACGACATTTTTTGGAACCAACTTCACACGCCGCTCTTCAAAAACAGTTCATTCATGCAAAGCAGCAAACAGTGTACGTTGATCTCGAAATTTTACCTAGAAACGATTTTCTGATATTACAATTTTTATTTAGATCACAGTCGTTTTAGATCTTATCATGTGTGAAATGCATGATTCTTAGACACGAAATCTTAATTGCGAGTCAATAATTTGATGAAATTATTAAGATAGGTCATGGAACGATAACTCTGTAGCAGCAACGACATTTAAAGGTGTCTTTACTTTTATAAAATTGCAACGATTATCGTTTCCTGCCGTTGCGTGATAATTATAAAACACGCCCAAGCAGTCAGATCGATGTTTTCACTTCAGAGCAAGTTGCCTTAGCTTAGTGGTATCTGACAGCATCCATCTCCCCTTCTTGGCAATATATAAGTGCATCTTGTGCTAGTGGTTTCGTTAATAGATTCTTTCATTGAATCAGTTGCCCGTTCTCTGTAGAAATTAATGTCACTAACATTCCACGGGACGTGCATTATTGATGGATTGATTTTTTCGTGTTTCCGGGCGCGTCAACTGCTTTGGTCATAGTCCCGTGAGTGTAGTGGATGTTTTTTTCTCGGGAGATGGCGGTGATCTTCCCCCGCTGGATGGCGAGATCCGGCGCCGACCTATCGTCGGCCAGTGGGGTTTCCCCCTAACCAGGACTCTCCCACCAGCGGGGCACCGCCCCAGCCGGGACAAGCTCTAAGCTCCCGGCCAGTCTCCCGGAATACGTGATAGTGTAGTGCTTGTTAATGTAAGTGTGTGTGTGTGTGTAAGGGGAGAGGATAGGACAAGGAAGAGGAAGGACAGATCGCGCGCGGTCTGTTTGGTAGGGTACTGCTCTGGCATTCGCCTGGTATTGATCGGAGAAACCACGGAAATTACCGATCAGAGCAGCCGGTCGCTAGAATTCTCCTCCAGACAGCGACTGAATTGGACCTAGCTGAAGAGCTAGTGTCGAAAATTCTGCCGCCGTCAGGAGTCGAACGTATGACCTCACGGTCAGAGGCGCTGCAGTGACAGTTGATGCACTGAGCTACCGCTCCCGGTACGTGCATTATATTTATAAGAGGAGCGTCTTTCGTAAGTGCTGCGTTGCGGGCGGTGGCCACTGTGCGTGAGGGCCGGCAGAGGCCTGGCTCGCGTGCCGCCGGGGGCGGAGGCCGGCGGAGGCGTAATCACGGCCTGCCCGCTCGCCCGGCACCCTCGCCCCGTTCGCCCGCCGGCTACCGGCGGCCGCGCCGCCCCCGGCCCTGCCCCTGGCCCCGCCCCCGCCGCGCGGCGCTGACGTGTGGGTGCTCCCGGGCGCCAATTAGTCTCCGCGGCAGCCGGCGGCGTAGCGCAGCAGGTGGGCGCCGAGTGAAGATGGGCGGGCGGTGTGCATTTGCATCGGCCTTGTCCACGCTCAACTCTTTCATTGAGGGTTTTCCTATTCTTGACCAACTGCGGCTTCTGGCGTTTGCAGGAGTTTGCGGATGCGCAGGAAAGAGCGAATGTAGGAGCGTGTGTTCCGCGTTTGCGTGGGATTGGTCCGTGGACAAGTGTGTGTATTCGCATTGTCCATGGGCATAAGCGACACCCTGTAGCTTGATTGAGTGATTGATTGATTAATTAGCAATGCTGGGGGCGTCAACTGGTAAGGTCATTAAATACGAATGTGCAGTGCATGTGTTTTCCTCGGGATGTGGCAGTTATTTTCCCCGGCTGGTTGATGAGATCCGGCACCGGTCTACACGTCGGCTTCCGGATTTTTCTTTTACTAGGTATCTTCCATCAGCGGAGTACCGCTCCAGCCGGGACAAGCAGTAAGTTCCCGACTGGTCTCCCGGTGTGTGTGGTTGTGGAGTGCACGTGTGTGTGTGTGTGTGTGTGTGTGTGTGTGTGTGTGTTTGTAAGTAAAGGTAGGAACAAGGTAGAGGAAGGAAAGATCGCGCGCAGTCCGTGACCCGTTTGTTAGGGTACTGCTCTGGCATTCGCCTCGTGTTGACCGGAGAAAGAACGGAAATCTACCGATCAGAGCAGCCGGCCGCTAGAATTCTTCACACAGCGGCTGAATTAGACCTAGCTGACAAGCTAGTGTCGAAATTCCTGAAACCGGATTCTGCTGTGATAAATGAACCGAACATCGTTATGATTGATATATTCATTACATCATTGCCGCTGCCACCACAATCCGTGGTTTTTCCATTACTTCGGCTTAAAAAATGAACTACATCCGCTATCAGGTGGTTCTTGTAAAACCGTAAATGCTGAAGATCGATCAATAGTTTAAATGTGTATACAAATCAATTTTACCACCTAATAGCATTACCTTCAAATTAAGTAAAACTTCATTTGTCTAACCGTCTATAATCTAGCGCAGTGTGTAAACGTATCGATCGAAAGAGTGCTGTCAGCTAGAATCGCAACCTACCATCCAAAATATAATGTTCGTTGGCCACGGGTCGATGGATGTCTTAACTACCATCCTTCCTGGTGTCTCCGCAGAAAAACCAACACCACGAGCAACGGTGACTCACCGAATGCGTGTGTTCCATCAGCGGCGAAATTGAGGAAGCGGGCCTTCAACCGCCCCTGGAGTCGATCGCCGGACTTCCGAGCGCTCCTGCCCGCCGGCAGCCCCTTTCCTGTGCCCTCGCCACCGCCGCCTCCGCCTCTTCGGCTCCTATTAGAGCTTTTAACAACTTCCTTCGAGAAGCTCACCTCCTCCCCTCCCCCTCCCGGGTCACTCCCCGTTCATCCCTCTAACTGCTCCCGCTCTTGTTTTGCATTGGTGTAAAAGAGTATTGGGTATAAATTGAGGGCGTGTATTTCTTTAATGCATGTATTTTGTGTGTGTGCGTAATTATTTCGTGTGTGTATTTGTGTGTGTGAAGAGTGATATGGCGAAGATGCTCGCTAGACTTCAAACTTTGGTCAGTCCAATCTTTATAATGATTTCTTTATAAAGATTTTCTCGGTTTTCTCTTCATCTGTCTCATTTCTCCATTGTTTCATCTTAATATCATTTCACAATTTCCTATCAAACAATTCACACATTCATTCCAAGTTTAGCAAAAGGCTTGCAGCACTGAAATTGTAATAAAGTACATTTCAGCGTCAGTAATTTGCGCCTGCACTGTAGCAAAAATTTGAGGAAGAAATAACGGTACTTTGGGCCTTATGTTCCAGCTTTTGTGTCCTATGATGTTGATGTTCGTGTAAAACTACATCCTTACAACCCTTCATCTTATGAAAATCTACATTCACTTATGTATGATGTTTTCACAATTATTATTTCGTAAAATAATATATAGTTTCTTAAGACCGTGAGAATTTCTTTCGGAAATCTAGATAAATGAAGTCTAGGAACAAAATTACTCTCTAGCTTTTAGATTGAATTCCCTGTTTCCTCCACATAAAGCAATGAATTTTCGACCGGGGACGCTTGGAGGTCCATGGAAATATTTGGTATTTCATTTCTATCATTAGGGAACCGAAAAAATTGAAAATGGGGAAAATATTTTTGAATTTGCACCTGGAAGGAGAGTGAAGCAAAACCTAAAAGGTAGCCCAAATGGAGAGAATAGGACACTAACTTGAACGAGAAAGTCTGTCCCATTCCAATGCACCACTAGTTTATTTATTTTATTTAGATTTCGATCAACATGTAAAGAACTCGAATCGTGTAGTTGTTGAAGGCGCAAGACGGTCTTGGCTTATAGTGGCTCTGCCCTCGCCCAGAGAATAGGAACGAGAAAGTCTGTGCCATTCCAATGCACCACTAGTTTATTTATTTTATTTAGATTTCGATGCAGATGTGAAAGAACTCCATTCGTATAGTTGTCGAAGGCGCAAGACGGTCTTGGCTCTGCCCTCGCCCCATCGTCGCGATAAACGTTCCACCGATGGCGAAGAGAGACGGCATCGGAATACGTCGGCGACCACTTTTTCTCCGAGATGAAACTTGAACGGCGCAATCAATGCCTCGCTTGGAAGCAATTTCTCTTCTTTAACGTGTTATGGTTGAGAGGACGCTATTAAAATTCGGAGAGCATGCGCTCGTGGGTGGAATGTGTGAGCTCCGCCGTGTGCGGTCGCCTCTCAGTATATGGAAGCGGCAATTCAGCTTCAACATCACGGAGACTTCGTCTTAAACTCGCAGTGACGGATATGGGAATTAACGTGTAAATTGGAAGATTAGTTAGGGGAAATCAAAGAATCGGAAGGTTATTTAGAAGGAATCGGAAGATTATTTTGAAGGAATCGGAAGATTATTTCGAAGGAATCAGAAGATTATTTCGAAGGATTCGGAAGATTATTTCGAAGGAGTCAGAAGATTATTTCGAAGGATTCGGAAGATTATTTTGAAAGAATCGGAAGATTATTTTGAAAGAATCGGAAGATTATTTTGAAGAAATCGGAAGATTATTTTGAAAGAATCGGAAGGTTATTTTGAAGGAATCGGAATATTATTTTGAAGGAATCGAAAGGTTATTTTGGGGAAATCAAAGAAAAATGGAAGATGTTCTATGAAAACGATGGTTAGACAATTAGAAAACACCGTAATTTACCCAGAGAAACAATGGCATGTATGCATGCTTTAGTAGTTTTTCTACTTCCAATGGGGAATAGGGGGAAACGAATAAATAGATTTCGCCAGAAATACACGTTTTGGTTCCTTGACACTGAATTAATTTTTTTCAAAAACTTTTGCATTTTTATCTGTCCGCCGGTCTGAGCGTAACACTTCGCTTAAATCGTACTCATATTTTATTATTTGGCATCGCAGATATTGGAGAAAGATTATATTGTTCTGAGGTGTTTTTATATCCTGATATTATATGTTGAGAAGAGAAACGAGGTCTTTCAATAAAGTAAGTTTTGACACAGCTTTGTTAGTCATTTTTACCTATTAATTTCAATTAGAATGTTCCAATTTGTAAAGTCTTGAACAATATAGACATTTTGGTTTTCCTTCACATTACATTTATTCCGCATAGGAAAATTCACAAGCTGTTGAATTTTGCAATATGTGAAAAAAATTGTTCCAATATTTTAATACTCAGTAACGTCTGTAGATATATAAGCAGGTGTCGGAAACTGATGACATGTCATCATTGTATTGGTGCATTATAGGTGTAGCTAACTTATAAATGAATGTTTATCCCCACACGTAAGAGATATAAATGTACATCTATTGGGTCATATTTTTAAAATGTTGCAATTTTTAAATTTTTAGGTCATTTTTGGATCTTTGCGGCATTTTTATCATTTTTATACATGTTCTTTCTTTTTCGTGTTTTTTGTCAGTAAACGTTCCATTAATTTACAATGACAGACTCAATTTTTTTATTGTATATCAGTTTATGACGAAATTCACTTCTGTAGTTGTCTCTGTCTTTTGAACTCTCAATATTATCGGTAATATTCGGTAACTTCCTCGACCTTCGAAAACTGACGATTGGAAGATCAGAGCAAAGGAGTACATTTCACACTAAATAAAAACTTTATATTAATTATAATGTTATATAAATAAATTTATTTCCAAATTGGAAAATTTGGAATAAACATTTTGAAACAAATTTTTTAGTACTTTTTAAAAAATGAGGTAATTTTCCTCGTATTTTTAAGTCATTTTACAGGTAATTTTCCTCTCATTTTAAGTCATTTTATAGATAATATTCAAAGAATTTTTAGGTCATCAGAATCCGAGCCCTGTATACAAGCTATATTAATTGGCGTCCCTTATGAGTCATAGATCTTCCGGTGGTAGTTTCAAAATGTATTATGAGTTCATTACCATCGTACTGGAGAAATTGATGAGAGTCGGGGTAACCTGCTTCAAACAAAGTATTTGCTAATTAGGCGGGCGCGTTCTTCTTATATTTCTTAACTCATTAATCACGAAAAAATTGAAGGTGGTTTCTCAAAAAGTCCATCGCATTTATCATGCTTTTTCAGGAAGTTTCATATTGTGAAAGAACTAATCTCATTAAACAAAGTGCGTTCGTACTCTTAACGATGAAAAAGGAATGTTATTAACACGAGGAAAATTTACACTTCAGTGATAAAAAGAAATATCAAGAATATAATAGTATTCGGGATGTTGACAGTCTTCTGTTTTCTAATTCGCAAATATTTGAACGTACCAAAAGTTGCCAAGTAGTACGGATTTACGGGCAATCTCTTCATATGTCATAGTATTGAAGCTCCAGAATACTTATCGGAAGGTCAGAATATAATAGGCTTGAATTGTTGGGTAAATTTACCATCAGTTTCAAATTGTATCACCGGCATTGCTTACCCAGAAAGGGAGGAGAATATCTCTTTTACACAGCATCCGATCGTTCTTTTAATAGACACTCCTGCCACAATAATTTAGCGGAAGTGATTTAAACCTGCAACTGATCTCAGAGTTCACTAGCCCTGACCATCTATTTACGGTAGCAGTACCACCGCCTAAGATTTACACAGGATTCCGTGTGCTAATTAACGGAATATATCGCGGTTCTTTTGTGAACCTGCTGCCCTCACAGATGGACTTCTCATCCTGTTACACGTGTCGAACCGCAGCGGCAGGGACTAGCGCTCTCCTGAATCGGGAGTATTTGGGATACTAAAACTTACACATGGTAATTCACCGTTGTCTTCCACGCCTCACATGCGTAGCCTACGCGGTATTCGGATCCAGAACACATGTGTCTGATTGAATGGCGTGTCACGAAGGCTTTGCATTTCTCGTTGACCGGACCACAATCGGCGAACGTCAGATGGATACCTATCGGAAGAAGGAAAGGTACCTCTGGGCCAATGGTGCATCTGCAGAAGTGGGCTTACGGAACACACGTTGGTCATCCGCGCCTTACGCAAGTGGGCGGAGACCCCGCTGAAGCCGTGAGCGCCGTGCAGGCCTTGCATTTCCTATTGGCCGAAGCCGAAGCCTATTCCGCCCGCGTCCAACCTCTCACGCATGCAAACCCAAAGAAGGGGGCGGGGCGCACGTCTCTCACGACAGTGACTGCGACGCTTTCGTTATGATATAGGAAACGACTTTTGGAACGCAGTTGATTTGTGAGAGCGTAGACTTCCGCGAGGAGAACCAATAGAAATTCTTGGCATTTCGCCCTGAGGAAGGTTGCAAAATGACTGCCGAAACGTTGACAACTATGGATAGGACGCGGCGACTCCCAGACAACCAAGTTTCTATGGTGGTTTATCTTTGATATCGTCGCCTCACATCTTATGTTTGATTCGAATTCAGAGCACCTGCGAGGAGTCGCCTCTACAGGTTTCTATGTCGTGTAGGCATTTCGTGTTTCATTGCACGGGGCTAAATGGGCCTAATATCTCAGGCCCGCGCAAATATCCCGGCAGAGAGAAGAGGCTCACCTGGGTCTATATCGCTTCTAGATTGATTTTTTCGTGTTTCCGGGCGCGTCAACTGCTCTGGTCATTAGTCCCGTTAGTGTAGTGCGTGTTTTTTTCTCGGGAGATAGCTGTGATTTTCCCCCACTGGATGGCGAGATCCGGCGCCGACCTACCGTCGGCTACTGGGGTTTCCCCCTTACCAGGACTCTCCCACCAGCGTGGCACCGCCCCAGCCGGGACAAGCTCTAAGCTCCCGACCGGTCTCCCGGAATATGTGGTAGTGTAATGCATGTTAGTGTAAGTGTGTGTGTAGGGGGAGAGGATAGGACAAGGAAGAGGAAGGACAGATCGCGCGTGGTCCGTGGCCCGTTTGGTAGGGTAATGCTCCGGCATTCGCCTGGTGTTGATCGGAGAAACCACGGTAATTTACCGATCAGAGCAGCCGGCCGCTAGAATTCTCCTCCAGACAGCGACTGAATTCGACGTAGCGGAAAGCTAGTGTCTAGAATCCTGCCGCCGTGGAGAGTGGGAACGTAGGACCTCCCGGTCAGAGGCGCTGCAGTGACATCAGTTGACGCCCTGAGCTACCGCTCCCGGTATATATCGCTTCGTGAGATGATAATGGTGCCGTGAGCAGACTTATGGGGCGGCGGGTGGCGCGCGCCATTCGGCCGCCGCGTGCCCATTGGCCGGGGCCTGAATGGGCCGGGCACCGCCCGCGCATGCAAAGCCGCCTGGGGCCACTGGCGTCTCTCCTGGCGACGCCTGCGGGCTCGGCCGCCTCACCCGCGCGCGCGCGCGGGCGCGGGCGCCGGCCAGCGCCCGCGGGGCGACGACGCCGGCCGGGCGGGGGGGGGACAGGGGGCGGGGCGGAGCCTCGGCGGGGGGGAGCGTGCCCCGGGGCGGCGAGGCGCGGCGCGGCGGCAGCGGAGCGCGCGCCCGCCGGAGACAGTCTCCCGACGCCCGTCGCTCCGCGCGCAGCGCCTCCGCCGCCGCGCCGCTCCGCTCCGCGCCCCGCCCCGCGCGCCGGCCCGCACGTCGCGCCCCCGACCACGTGCACCTCCGCCATCGACGCCCCCGCACGCGCCCCGGATGCCGCCCACGCTTACGCCGCCGCGGACGCCGCCGCCGCCGCCGCCGCCGCCGCCGACGCGCTAACGCACGCAGACATTTTCTCCGCAGTTTACGTAAGTGTAGTGTAGTGTGAGTGTGCGCGATTCTGCTTCGAAAACTCTGTGGCCGTGACGTCTCGGCGGACCGTTGCGAGGTGGTGGACACTGGTTGCGAGTTTTGTGAAAGTTGGCGGCGTGCGACGTGGTTTGTTTTTCCGAGTGGAGAGCTGCGCGGGAATTTGACTCGTCTTCTGTTTTGCTCGCGTCCGGGTTTTGCCTTGCGTCATCGCGTTCGGCTGATTGGTCGTTCGTCGTTCGTTTATGATCGCTGCCGGGTGACGCTCGGTGCGAAGTTCCCGATTCTTCACGGTGACTCTTTCAGTGACAGACGATATTTTGCCCTTTACAATTCATCACGTGGTATGTGTCGTTTGGCTCATATTTTGTCATGTCTGTAGTTTTACGTTTCAGAAAATGAACCGGACAGTGTTGTTGTCGAGCTGTTCTATTATTAAAATTCACCGTAACTCATTTGTGTTGGGTGTTCCTACTTTTCTTCTTGATTTATTTAGCTATTTAAATTGCAGATTTATGGAGTGGTTAAATGTTTCAACATGCTTGAATGAATACAACTTACTTGCGGATGTGAGGTGCTGCAGATGTCATGTTGACATCTTTGTAGCATGAATAAATAAAGCAGACAGTCGTAAGACAGGTTACTTTCAAGTGTTTCTGGAAGTTTTAACATTGTGTAGCGGCGCTACATTTTAATGGACACTGCTATTGTGGCTAGCGGTTGTCAATGATTGTGTATTTTATTCAAGAGTATTTGTAGCGTTGACTTTTCATCCTATTTTCAATAGGATGATGAACATAAGAAAAATTATCTCACTCAAATTCACGATTTCGTTGTATGATTCACATTATTTGTTGGTGTGCGTGATATATTCACCCTCTTTTGCATTTCATTTCTGAAATCTCTCTTGCATCATTAACATAATCATTAAACCGTGTAATGTTGTTGCTTTCAATTTCGATATTGTTTTGTTGTAGCGAAAGGTGCTTTTACATTGCGAGTGATGAAATATGAAAAACAGAAAGTAAACTTAAATAGACATTTGACAGGTAGCTAACCAACAACATCGAATATGCAATGCAATTTTGAAGAACATATAATTTGCTGAGAAATCGTCTTGCGTCTCATTTAGCAGGCGTTTACTAAAACTTTGGCTGGGATCAGCGTAAATCATAATTGATAAACCATTGCAAATTCTAAAGTAATTAGGAATATGTAGATTTACGCTATGACTAGGACGAGACTTTGTAAATAAATGTCTTTTATTGTTTTGGTAACACGAACGTATTATGCGTAACGCTTTAACTGGATTTGGGGCAAACTTTACAAATTATCGTAATAATTGTACAAATTCAAATGTTTTTCACACTTTGCAATTACGGAAAAATTATTAAATGACATTTCATATTCATAATATAAGAGATGTCTCATATAGATAAAATTGCGCACTTCCTTTTTTCTATAATCCGTCATTGAAAATGCAATATCGACTCACAATTTAGTTACAATAATATAGTAAAATTCAAAACGGAACCTCAAGGGACTAGGATTTTTTTCTGTACTAGACAATATTTCGCTTTTTACAATGTAATTCTGAAGAATTTGTGAATGGTAGGACCGCTATTTATGTTCACATTAGACAGATTTCCGCTTTATACATGTTCCGCATTTAAATTATATCATATTCTGTTAGGTAACTGCAGTGTCGACTTAAGATATCTCAATGACGTGCCGTAAACCAGGATTGTCAGGGAATTTGCCTACAACAATGTGTTCAAAATGTGCAAATAATTGGTACGGAACGATCGTTTCGTGAAGTTTACATTCATAAAGAAACAAAGGTTATTAAAATCGGAGTATTGTTCGCACCAATGTGACTCTTGTCACTTTGCTCCTTGGGCTTACATAGTTTCTCGAAATAGAAGGAAGATATCTCGCGAAATTTGTCACTTTACAATCAGTACATACAATTTGAAATACATGTGAAGAAATACGTTATCATTAATTGTCCTTTCATTATATCCCTCTATCGTATTTACGATGAATGGCCAAACGACAGGCTTATTGACGCTAGACAAACGGTAAAAATATCCTAACGCGCATTTGCCACAAACAGCGTTTTGTAAGCGTCTCCCCGCCACGTAAGAAATGAGAAGTGAGTTGGAAAAATGAAATGTTTTGAAACTATATGTATCTCGGTCTATGCGCAAAGCGATAGAAAAATTCACCGAGTGGTCTCTGTGTTCTTCAATTTAATTTTTGTCGTTTCCCTTTTCACAGTTTTAAAATTCTATTAAATGCTGCGTTTAAAATTTTACAGCACAGCACTAAGATTGTCGATGTGTGTTGACGATAACTTGTGCAATTGGCTAATAAAAGCAAGTTCAAACGCGATAATTGATTTGCGGTAATTTAATGGCAAATAACATTCGACGATAATCGTATGACGGATGATGTGTACCTAAAACAGAATGTTGCTTCAAGTATCGGCCCTATTTCCATACCACTGAAATTCAAACCTAGCGGGATCGAGTGTGAAAGCCGAGCTCCAAAAAAAGCTATGATCTCCCTTTTTTTTAAATGTACAGGATTAAAAAAAGATTTTAAACAACAGTAAACGGTTCGCAAAGATATATTATTGGTTCATTTATTTTTAGAATTTTATAAATAACGTAGTGTAATAAAAATTCGTTATTTTTGAAAATTAATTTTAATGGAAATTAATTAATTGAACAATTACAAAAAAAACTTTTTCTCAGTAATTTTGTAGCTGTTCAGTAATTTTGGTATAAACGTCACTAAAATAGATGCATCAACTTCGATTTTGTAATGAACTAAAAGAAAACTGATTGGTTTTTGTGTGGTACCCGGAGTGCATTGACATTTTCTCCAAGAGAGGACGCTCAAAATTCGAGGAAGGGATGATGAGATGAATTGACGAGTGAATCAGCAGAGTGGGAATAAATGCTAATAATGTTGTTGGAAAAGCTTTCTTTTTTTATGCGATTTCCTTGGTTTAGATTCCCTGACTTGAATATTTCAGTATAAAAATAAGAATTGATTGTCTAAACATGTACGAATTATGTAAATTGATACTTTTGCAACTGGGGGCATCAAACTCACGAAGTTCCTCATAAAATTAGAAGTCGTTGTCGGTGTAATGTGAAGGAGAACGGCGTAGCTGCGTTTTACACTCTAGTGTATGACGTTACATACCCCACACCCACCTTCACGATCCGCGATTCACAAGGACTACGAAACTAATGCACACACGTCCAACAATTCCCAGTCACATAACGCACTTTAACACTCCGTCATTCGCGCTGTTGGATAAAGTCAAACAGAAGTTTCTTTTCTTGTTAAGAAAGGAATGTTAGCCTTCCACGTACAAAAACAATGCTTCTATTCCACAAATGGTATCTTGGAAGGATGTCGATAAACATTTTATCTCTATTATGCGTAGTGTCGCCATACCCTGAAGTAAAATCTTAGTGCCTGTTTGATAGAACCGAACATGCGGGGTATTGGTGTATAGAACGGTGTTTTTGTATAATTGATAAAAATGATATTTTTCTGTAATATGAGAATGTTTAACATTTTAAATGTTGTGTTTATGCATTTTTCTTCGTTAGTGCGCAAAAATATAAATGTTATAACTAAATAACGCGGGGGTTGGACGTAGTCCACCGCGCGAGTGCTCGTGCTACGAATATCCGCGCGAGTGACGGAAATATAATAAAATCTTCAAAACGGTTTACAACCAATTATTTACGTATCTTTCCATGGTATATTCAATTATAATATAAGCACAGATATATAAGAAAAATGTATAAATGATGTTAATGAGAAAAATAAACTCCTTAATAGTTGTGTTGGACGGAGTCCAACGCGCGAGTACTGGTGTTACGAATGGCCGCGCGAGTGACGGAATGTTAATACAATTGAATTCATTATCGATATTTGTAATGACGCTCAACCGATTCACCATAGAATTCGAGTCACGCGATTCAGTTGTTCTGTAATTTATTCAATACGTCGAAGAGTTTTCTTCAAAAACGTTGTGATTCCTACGTGACCATAGACAGCCCACCAAGCACGTGCTGTGTGGGAGTGGCAGTCCCCGGGACATCGCGTCTTCCCCGCTCGCGCCCTCGCCGCCCCGGTGCAGCCGCGAGAAGCGCGGCGCGGCGCGTCGGCATAAAAATTCCCCGGGAGCCGCCTCGTCGGTGGCCCGGGGCGACGCCGCCCGCCGCGCCCCGCCCCTCCCCGCGCCTCCCCGCGCCGCCACGCACCGCTCCGGGCGAAGGCGCCTTCGGTTCGCTGACCCGCCCGCCAGCCACGCCGCCGCGCGTGTTTATGAGGCGGCCGTATACAAATCCAGGAGCCCCTTCGCGGGTCGCCTCGCCACTCGCCGCCTCCGCCTCCGCCTTTGCTTCACGCGCCCGGCGCCGCTCCCACGCGCGAGGACTACTCACTCACAACTTCTGTTACTTCTTTCGTACGCCTTCCTTCGGAGGGGAAGTAAAGTCGGCTGTCCCATGTAGTAGATTTACTGCATGTAAAAGATCCTCAAGCTTAAATGAAGCCTCTGAGCTTAAATTGAGTTCCGCCTGTTTCGTCGCCCAAGATTATACCTCCTTTCTTCGCTAGGTGGTGAAAGGAGCGTAGCAAAATTTGCGTGGTTAGACGGAAGAGCGGGCCTGATGGCCCGAGTCTCGCCACGTAAAATAAGGCATTAACTAACTAACTAACTAACTAACTAACTAACTAACTAACTAACTAACTCTTGTCATCGGATTCTTCGTTGCCGTCCGTCGCTCGTTGCTTCTCCCGTCGCCGTCACTCTCATCGAAAGCCTACTGCCCACCGTCTGACACTCGTCGCCTGGAGTCTCTCATCTACCGTCTAATGCTACCGCCTTTTCTGAATGATGCCCCCGCCTACTGCTGAATGCCGTCTGCCTGCCGCCAAAGTCTCCCGCCAAACGCCGACCATATAACGCCCACCACCTACTCCCGTCGCTTAATGGTGTCCGCCAAAGTCCCCACTTCTCACCTCTGGACACACTGGATTTTGCACCCTCTTCAGTGCAAAGTTATTGGCGTCGCTCAATGTATTATGCAGGCAAATCTCAATGTGAATGTATTATGCAGGCAAATCTCAATCGAATGTTGAATGTAAAGAGAAACATAAAAAGATCCAGATGTGGTATATTGTATTTCGTGAATGATCTTGGCTGTCCGGGTGACGCCACGTCGAAGGCTGTGTTGCCGACGTTTCGACCATCTTTTCGTGGTCTTCCTCAGGGCTGGAAGACCACGAAAAGATGGTCGAAACGTCGGCAACACAGTCTTCGACGCGGCTTCACCCGGACAGCCAAGATCATTCACATGACTCCGGCCGCGGAAGCCTACTTCACAATATTGTATTTCGTCTTATAGAGACGAGACTTCCCGAATTTACGTGTGTAGGTTTAACAAAACGGTCCACTGCATAGATTATAGAAAATATATGAAATTGGTAAATCTTCGTTTAACTTTTGATTTTTTACGTCCAAAACCTTATGACTGTCTTTTAAAAAATGTAATCAGATGTTCATAGTTACTTCTAGCCTACCAATATTTTGATTTATAGTTAACATGGAGTATAACATTGAGTAAAATACCCAGAGTGAAGAGATTTGTATTATTTAGATCAGTTCTCAATGTAAGGTACGTAACATAACTTTCTCATTGTAAATCTTGATCTTTTTGGCTATCATTTTTGTAATTGTAGTACGTGAGCCTTTTTTCTTAAGCTTCCTTTGATTTTTCTGGCGATGTAACAACATATACACTCATTTCTTCAATATCCGAAGGACCATCATCGCTATCAATTTCATTCATTTCCCTGTGAATTTCTCACAAAATTCAATAACTATATTCAAGGTTATTAGGAACTCAACACGGAAAGTTGATCAAGCGATTATTGTATCAAGCAGACAGCAAATCACTAAAACAAACTAAAGTCGTCATTGTCTAAACAAGCACATTCTGTACCCAGTTGATGATTAATATTACATAAGAAAATAATAAATTGGATAAAAGTAACTAGGGCCATCATAAATAAATTTTCAAAGATACACATTTGATATAAAACCATAATGAAACTCGTATCGCTTTTGCATATCAAAGTTGTCCACATCAAACTTGTTCCTTTAATAACCATTACACACTTGACTTGAAGTAACATGTTCTCAACGCTATTTTGTGCTCCCGTAAAATTTGTCAACCTGCACCTCGCAATCAACCTATTTACAAATCCTGACCTGACCTCAAGTTCTACAAGATACCAGATAACTCGCTGTGTCGAACTCGTCTTGGGAGGCCTTTGTAACGATGTGCCCTGCCGGACCGCCGACGCGTTAAACAACAAAACGCGTGTGGAAAGTCACGCGGCATCGCCCGCGTTGATCTGCCTTCTCCCCCTCCCCCTGCCGGCGACGGCGGCCGGTCGGGCGGGCGGGCGCAATGATTAGCTTGTTGCGATGTATCTCCCAAAGAGGACGTGTCCTGTCGATTGAGGAGCTCCCCTAATAGCTTCCCAGACGCCTTGGAGAGGGAGATAACCGTTACATCGTGGCTGCGGAGATGGCGGCGCGCTGGGGGGGGGAGGGTGCGAGGCGGCAGGGGGCAATAAGCGAGGGGCCCGGAGCCCGGGGGGCCAGTGACGCTTCGAAGGGAATCAATATTTGAGGCTTGTTTGAAGAGCGGAGGAGTGATTTCGGCTCGGCTCGCTCTCCCTCCGGAGCGCCGCGGAGGGTTGAGGGTGGAGGGAGCGGAGCAGAAGGGGTGACAGGGGGTTGGGGTTGTGAGGGGGTCGCGAGCGGATGATCGCATCTCGATGTTTCGTTGTTGAGCTGTTCCAAGGATTGCGGGTCACTGGCGGAATGGTTTCATGTGCTCGCTGATGCTCGTGTTTTGCTCGTGTTTTGTGACAGATCTACATGTGAAGAGAAGAAATGAAAGAGATCATCTTCGACATATTATGTTATAATATGTTGAAGAAGATGACCTCTTTTATTTCTTCTCATAAGAACGACAACAACACCACATCAGAATTCCCACATGTAAAAATTCTGCGTTAACTGTTCAAAATCGATACATCACTTCATGGGTTTGGTACTGTTGTCAGCTAACATTGAATATTGGTTCACATTTACGTCTACAAACAGGGCACAAGTAAAATGTTCATAAACTTGAATAATTTTAGACTTATTAAATTTGTTGCTTGAATATCTATTTGCATAAATATATGTACTTACTTTTGAAATTTCAAAAAACCATAGTTCTTTTTATCTTAGACAAAATCGTAGTAGTTTTGTATGAAATTTATTACGCCTAACATTATATTAATAAGATTCATTATTTTTGCTACTGTGTGTACCTGTTTTCTGAACACAAATCTACTCTGCTATTTAGCTGTGTGAAATTGAAATTAATAAATGGCATTACATCATGATTTCGACCTTTCGAAGACCTTTAGATGTCATTAAGAGTTTGGTCTGAGTTTCCAAACTTATTTCATTCTCGTGTATCTAGACGAATGCAGCGTCAGTGGAGAAACCTGCAATATATCCCAGCAGAAGTTTGATTGATTACTTTAACTACACTGTGCCTGATTAGTTCTAGAAGTTTTAAAAAAGAACGACAAGCTTTAGTTATTATAAACATATTTTATTTAACATGTGTACATTATCTTTATTTCAGTCTCGTGTTTATCTTGACATGTTCAGCTAGAGAATAAGACGAGATGCATTGCAGGCGAATATTGCTCATCATTCTACTTCGTGCTCTCCAAAGGTTATTTTCCATCCAGCCGTCAGCTGTCACTCTAGATACGTTCCATTCGCTCATAGCAAGAGGTGACTTTTTCCTAGCGAGAGTAATTATTTAATAATCAACAGTCGACATATCTATCAACGAATCAGGATCGGGTTACCGAACCTCGCAGATTAGCGCTCGTGGCTTCCTGGTGTAATTCATCATCGTTTAGCAGGGGACGTATAATTTCTGGGCGGGTTGCCCTGGGCCGCGTGGGGGTTTCGAGTGGAATTGAAGTACAAGGTGCTCCCCAGTCACTGCTTCTGCTAACATCGCTACCACCACCGCTACTCGCACTATTGCCACACTCTTTGTTACCGCTTCCACACTCATTGTTACTGCTGTCACCTCTTCTGACACCCTACCTCAGCCACCGTCTCTGCGACCGCCGTCGATGCTTCACACACAACCGCATAACCAGAGGCACAACCGTTTAGAAAACCAATGTCACTACCATCGCTACTAAAATTACCGGCATTATCATCACCACAACTATTGCTTTGGTCTCTACCAACTCCGTCACCACAATCACACTACCACTATCATCACCATCACCACTGCCTCCATCGTTACCCCACCACAAATACGACCAACCAGCAGCATTGCCATGAACTACCACGACACCACAAATTCCACATTCGTCGACCCGAATCGAGTTTCCCTATCACTACCACTGCCTCTGCCACTATCGCCGCTCCTGCCGGGACTCAAGAGGTCGTCGAGAGGTGGTGATAGAAGAGGGCGGTAGTGGACGGTTGCTGGCACGATACCGCCCCTGGCAATGACTGTCGCCAAGGCACCTCCGAACACTTGCTAGGAACGAATTACGGGGATGGAAATACAGATTCGTCGAAGGACGAGAGAATCCAAAAGTCGTAGCTCCAAGCACAGAGCAAATGAATGAGCAATAGTTGACGCTGTTTGTGACTGAAATAATGTCTTCCGTATCATATTAATACATATATACATATACACATTCTTTTTCTGTTTCTACCTCATCTTTTGTATTTATGGAGCCAGATATTATTGATTATCACAACGGTATGTAGTGATTCTTCTTTCTCCATACTTGTAATTGTGTGATCCACAAGTATATCGACAGAATGCCATCTACTAGCGAAAGATGGTACTTCTAGGAAGAATCAATAATTTTATAATTTCATTTCGGTGTGACATTTTTAATTTTCCTTTACAATTTCTTGTCCTACTACTTTCTTTTTTTGTTGGATCTATTCGAGATACTTTCTCTAAATTTTGTTTTAATTTTCTCATTAATATTTTGATTTGATTAGTTTCTTCTGATTTCTTGCTTGCTTTTTGTTATTTTATTGTTAACTCTTTCAAGGCCATAACTGCAGGGCTCCTCCTAATGTTAGCATACTCTTTCTTCCACTTCATTCTTGAACAGTCTTCAAAACTGGTTCAGCCACTTTTCATGTACTTCTCATTTACCTGAAGTATAATACCCATGTCAGACTTCCAGGTATTAGATTTACTGCGACCTAGAATCGGTGTCTGACGTGTGAATATCATTTGCAGCCCAGGGCAGTTATTGTATAGAAATATTCCATTCAATCCAGAATGTTCATATGTTTAGGAAGGATATTAAACAATAGTGTATTACTGAAATCCGAATGAAAATTAAGGAATTATTATTCCTTCTGTGAATATAACACAGTAAGAGTAGCAGTAAAGCTACTTTTTTAGAGCTGTCTCCGATTCTCGCTGCCTAATCTTTCTTTTGATCTTTCCAATCGTCATCCTCAAACCCGTAATCCTTTCAGATAAGTGAATATATTTTAATTTTAAAACTCTAAAATTAATTATTGAATTTAATTTTAAAAATAAGCACAATGGCGAAAGAGGAACATGTCATTATTTCTGAAGTTGGCCACCCAAGATGACGCAAACAATTACCTTTTTTATTCAGAGAAGTAATTAATAGATTTCCGCATTTTTATGAAATGTATCTTGCACAACAACCCAGATCAACGTTTATTCAGGTTTTTGTGATTTTCTTTATTCTTTTCCGTCACATTCGTACATTTGTGTTTCTTGCGCAAAATAAACATTGCGTTCGGATAAGAGACGAATGGGCATAGCGTTTCGACGAAGCCTGTGTGTTTTCATTTACCTGCGTTTGGTCTAAGGTGCCAGAAGTCTGTTTACTGCTGGTAAATGTTAGTTGAAGAGCCTTTTACTTCAGTGTCTGGTTGGAGCCATTCGTCTTTGTGTACATGTTAGCATTACTGTCCATCGCAACACTTACGGCTCGGCGGTGTCTTAAGTGTTGACATGTCTACGAAACCCGGCATCCGTTTTCACGGTTCAGCAATTTCAATTATGCACGAAATGTGTACATGGTAACTAGAATTTACCCTTCAGGATTTTCTCTTTTTGGATAAGTGGAAATACAAACGGTGAAGCCTACTAAAGTTGCCGATCAGCCATTTCAATCATGATGAAACGCAGCCTTTGAATGTAAACGTACACATACAATTTTTTTTTCAATAATTTATTTCGTGTATTGACAATAGTAAACATACACATAGAATCTTAACATGAGACATTATTAATCCAAAAATCGAGTACTTTCAGTTATCCTTTTTACCAAACAGATATTTAAGGCGAAATCTGCGTGATTCTTTTCTTTTTAATTTTTGCTTGTTTTTTTTATATTTCCGTTACAAACTACATCTGTTATTATCAGTACTAATCTATAAGAGTAGATGTCATATGTAATCAAAAATCTGTCATAACCTGCGGTTGGTTGATTAACAATTCTGCGTGATGTATGAATAACCGGCAATAAAGAAAATGCATGTGCTCCTAGAGTCATTGCTACCTGTTATTTCACTGTGTCATTTGCTACCTTGTTAGATGACTGTTGTACAGATGATACAAAGGGCTTGGTTCTAGGTAAAGTCACCGTCAAAATGAAAATAAGACATTTACATACTCATCACAATGATTATTAAATTTTGAATAAATGTTAATGCTGGTGTCGTGAAGGACACTGTACTGGCAAAATAATTTTTTTTAGTATATGGCGAGACGGCAGATTTAAACTTTCTTTTTATTTCTTCATATTAATTTTATGTGGCAAGGCCTATTATTTAAAATAAAGTCCCTTACGTATTATGAATGATAACGTTAATTTATTTTAACGTTAATTTTGAAAATTGGCTGGGTAAATTCAGAATAAAGCAACTACAAATCGTGTAGTACTCGTTTTCATTAATGTAATATTTCATCATTGAAAAATATTATTTTACTATATGATATGATGAAGGAGGGAGTATAATGGCACGAGTAATGCTGTATAATGTTTCACTATTGGCTACTTTAGCATTATACAATTTTAAATTAGAAGTGTTAATTTAACAATATTTTTGAGAGTTAATGAGCTTGAGAACTCTGTTTGAACTAAAATTAGTGCAGAAATCTACCGAGAATTCCACATACAAATGAAATACGAACCATTACAATCCAGGAGACTCTAATTGTACGAAATACTTTTTTCTCGAATCCGAGAACAAACGTTTTTCTCGTTCACGTTTTCTGGTTCCAGCGGTTTCCTGTAATCTGTACAAAAACAAATAAGCCACGAAATCTACTGAGAATTCTGTATTCAAACCCAATTCGAACCATTTAAATTCGAAAATGACTCTTATTGTAACGTCTAGTTTTTTAATCCAAATATGTGAACAACAAATCCCCACACTAACCCTTTCAAGGGACGTTGGATTAATGCGCGTTGCGCCTGCTTTCTATTGTGTGAACGCTGGAAGACCGTCAGAATAATAGCGGCGGTGGCCGGCAGTTGCGATACTGGGCGGGGGCGGTCGCAAGGGACCTCCGGGGCGGGCCCGCCCGGGGCGATGGCGAAGGGCGGGGCGGGGCGGCGCCGGCGCGCCCACGGCCGCGGCAGGGCATCGATCCGGGCCCTGCGCGACGCCTCGAGGCCCTTGGCTCGCGGCCCCGCCTGCAGCCCCGCCCACGGCACCGCCCGCGCCCGCGCCCAAGCCCCTGCCGAGGACGGCAGGGCGCCGCCTTCTTCGAGCAGGAGCTCGAGGAGGGGGGGAAGACGGTGTTCGCACCGGGAGCGGTAGCTCAGTGCATCAACTGATGTCACTGCAGTGCCTCTGATCGGGAGGTCCTAGGTTACACTCCCCATGGCGGCAGGATTTTCGACTATAGCTTTTCAACTAGGTCGAATTCAGTCGCTGTCTGGAGGAGAATTCTAGCGGCCGGCTACTCTGATCGGTAGTTTCTCCGTGGTTTCTCCGATCAACACCAGGCGAATGCCGGAGCAGTACCCTACCAAACGGGCCATGGACCGCGCGCGATCTGTCCTTCCCCTTCCTTGTCTTATCCTCACCCCTTTGACACACCCTTATACTAACATGCGCTACACTACCACATATTCCGGGAGACCGGTCGGGAGCTTAGAGGTTGTCCCGGCTGGGGCGGTGCCCCGCTGGCGGGAGAGTCCTGGTTAGGGGGAAACCCCACTAGCCGACGGTAGGCGGCGCCGGATCTCGCCATTCAGCGGGGGAGGATCACCGCCATCTCTCGAGAAAAAAAACATGCACTACACTAACGGGACTAATGACCAAAGCAGTTGACGCGTCCGGAAACACGAAAAAAATCAAATCAAATCAATCGGTGTTCGCGCCATTCATAGCGGAACCGCCTCCGAAGGGTGCATGCGCTAAAATTTTGATTGGCACATATCCTCCGGCAGCCCTCCTGGACGAACTGGGAAAAAATATGATAATATTCAAACTCGATTGCGTCTTACGCATATGTAGCCAGTTGTTTGGCATCAGTTTTTTATTACATTACCTCTGAAGTCACCCTGGAGAACCCTGTAAAAAGGAACTCTTCCCCTTTGTCTGAACAGGCAACACACACCAGCAGGTCTTCTATGTGATTCATCTACTGTTACGATTCCGTACAAAAAGAACCAATGAACTGTTGTTATTATTATTTTGAGTCAATATAAGTGATATTTTGCTTTAAAAAATAGAATAACAAGCCGGACGATTCCGGAACTGTGTTCTGCATCAAATTAAACGGAATGAGAACTGGCAAAAAAGTTGTATTTTTCTGGTACGGCGTGAATTCGAACACGTTTCGGGTGAAACGAGAACCAAATTGTGGCGCTCGGCAAAGTGTCTCCGTATGTCGTCCCCACTACTGGACACGAGGCGCGTTTGTCAAGGCGGCGCCCGCCGTGCGCCCGCGTCGTGCGGGAATCACCCGACTGCATCCCGCGGTCAGGTTTCCTTCACCCTCGCTTTCCAGCCAATCCCCTTTCAGTTTTCGTTATCTGGGAATGCACAGCCCGACTGCATCCCGTTTCATCCGAGGTTTCGGAAGGAGTTGGTTAAATTTGCATTCATAGGTAGCGCGTGTAGATGTTCTCGAACCAGACCAGAGAAAACCTCGAACACACGTAAACATGGCATAATCTTTGGAATTGTGTATGTTGAGACAGTGAAGTACGAAGATGTTCGTAGCAGGTGGTTTCAAGTTTTATTTTCACACTTTTAAGCGGTGATTTTAAAGTTGGTATGCTCTCAAAGTACATATAAACGTTTATTGTAAACAGACAGAAGTGAATAAATTGTAACCAATCAATGTGATTCTAAGCAGACACGGGAAAGACACAAATGAATCCTCATACTAAGGAGGAAAACCGAAATGGATGCAGTCGGGCTATGTTTTTTGGGGAGAAAGGCCTAGGAAATGACGACCGCGGGATGCAGTCAATGTTTGCCCGACGGAACGCGATACAGACGGGCTATGCCATTTTTGGGAGAAACGTTTAGGAACAGTTAGCTGCGGGATGCAGTCGGTGGACGCCCGTCTGCAGTCGCGGCTGCTGGCGGCGCCTGCACGTCTTCACTCCCGACTGCCAGTCGCTTTGCACCATCTGCACATACTTTTTATCGCTTGGTTTCTTCCTATGCAAAACACTGTTTGCATTGCTCGGAGTGGTTGGATGATAACGTGTGGAGTTTAAAATAGGCTCAATTAAAATTGTTGAATGCTACAGGCACACTCAGGACATTTTCTGGATGCTTACATATAATTGATGAATGCACGGATTGTAAGGGAATGTAACACGTACTCACTAATATGTTTTTAGAATATTTCAAAATATTTCGTGCGCCTTTTATGAAAACAAAGTACCTGATTCTTCTTCACAATTTTAATTGATGTAAAAAATTCACCATTTGTGAAAAAAGTTTAATTTACATTTTTTGTAACTATTTCAGATGTTATAAAAAATTAAAGCTACATTGACATGAATTAAATTTCATCTATCGGGTTCAAATGAATTTTATGTACCCATCTTTGAAGGAATTGAGCCTTTGTTGATTTTGTCGTGCCAGTAATTTTTTTTTATATCGAGTCGATGCGTACTTAATTGGAAAACGAAAAGAACGAATGAACTAGTAAGAGGTTATATTTTCTTAACGTCTTACAACTACACTGGATAAGTGCGTTGATTATGTTGGTTATTACTCAACGGAAATATTAATAACTTACCTGTTTCGTGTTTCCAAACACAGAAGGGAAAAAAAAACAATTTTGCGGATGTATAACTTTTTTTTTGTCCCACGATGCATTATGACTATTGCAACCTCCTTCACTTTCCGATAATTTATTTCTGTAAGCTCATCATCTCTACCCCCTCTGTCTTCTTCATATTCTCGCGAAAGGCAAAAAATAAAATATATTTGGCGTGAAATTTTGTTACCGTAAGGAGCTCATTCGTACCTTCAGACTAGTGTTAAATGAGTTGAACGGAGTCGACAGAAGGCCGCAATGAAATTCTCTTCCTGAACGGATACGCAATCCTCGTTAACTACGAAATAAAACTTCGGATTGCGGGGAATTTAAATCATGCGGTGCCCCGAGGAATCTGCGCGAGAAGTTCATCAAACGGCCACCACGTCGCATGTGACACTCGAAGCACTTCATTACTTCCCGCCGACCTCTTTTGTCTCTGTCACGGCAAAAGGCAAGACGGCCGACGTTTTTTATAGTGAAAGCAATTGCAGGTCGTTGCTTTCGACGGCATCCTGCCCTAGTGCAGCTTGCTGATAGAAATGTCTGATTTAATAGATATTTAGAATCAATACCCACGCCGACATCAAAACTATTTTGCAATGCAGACGTCTTCGGAACGCAATTGCAAGTGAAAAAATCGACATGCCAAATTTCAACCCTGAGGAAGTATTATTCACTTGTTTATTTTTTATTGAATATCAAAAACTGTTAATTGTGTTTGACATACTACAGGTAGAAATGCAATCTGGGCACCGTTTTTCGAGCTCTCGGATTTCCACCCTAACTCAAAAACACATTAATTTGAATTATGAAATACAAGTAGCAACGAATGTTTTTGACAAGAATTGATAAGAAAATATTCACTCCCGTGTAATGGTAAATCAGCAACAGATTTCGACTGTTATCCTTTATGAAGTATATCGCCATATGCCTTCGTGAAGGAGTTGAGTTACTGCTGACATGGAGAACGGTTATTAGAATAAGTCTATTCTCCACTGAACTCTAGAAGACGTTCACAAGATAGTGAATTCTCATTTACGTCGAGAAGCAAAACAAGGGGCGATCTCAGCATTTGTTCAAAGGATGAAAAGGATTTGTTAAAGTGTATGAAAAAAAATCGATGTGGATTCACGATACGTTGGGCGGAATGTCAAAATCAGCTTTGACGAAACTTCGCCTAGGCAGCCGAAATCATTTGAATGGCTGCTGAAGCCTCCCTCCTCAAGTACCCAACGATTGATTGATTGATTTTTCGTGTTTCCGGGCGCGTCAACTGCTGTGGTCATTAGTCCCATGAGTGTAGTGCATGTGTTTTCTCGGGAGATGGCGGTGATCTTCCCCCGCTGGATGGCGAGATCCGGCGCCGACCTACCGTCGGCTAGTGGGGTTTCCCCCTAACCAAGACTCTCCCACCAGCGGGGCACCGCCCCAGTCGGGACAAGCTCTAAGTTCCCGACCGGTCTCTCGGAATATATGGTAGTGTAGTGCATGTTAGTGTAAGTGTGTGTGTAAGGGGAGATGATAGGACAAGGAATAGGAAGGAAAGATCGCGCACGGTCCGTGGCCCGTTTGGTAGGGTACTGCTCCGGCATTCGCCTGGTGTTGATCGGAGAAACCACGGAAAACTACCGATCAGAGCAGTCGGCTGCTAGAATTCTCCTCCAGACAGCAACTGAATTCAACCAAGCTAGTGTCGAAAATCCTGCCACGCGCCGTGGGGAGTGGGAACCTAGTACCTCCCGGTCAGAGGCGCTGCAGTGACTTCAGTTGATGCACTAAGCAACCGCTCCCGGTGAGTACCCAACGAGGCACCTTGCAGCAGCAGCACCGCCTTCACAGCCAGCGAGTGTGGTGTAGCACATCCGCGTTGGCCTGCACGATCGGATTTTTATGGAATGCCAAAGAGAGGGGTCGCCGGGGTCCCTTACGCAAGAGCCGACGCGACTATCGCCGGCAGGCGTGTATTCCCAGAAGACGCAATGCGTGAAGCGCGAATGGCGGATGTCGGGGCGGCGTGTATTGCATGGTGTTTGCTAGTCCCTTGTTAGCACAAACGAAGACGGGGAGCCGCTGCTCATAAACGGAGATTGGCGAGTGTAAAAGCCACGCCGCACCGACCGGGTGCATAGTTGGCCCCTTGGCCGACGGAAGGCGAAGCGCACGCTGGTTGGAAAGACGCAAAGAAGGGACGAAATGAATTTATTTTTTCGAAACTGTTCAACTCTTTTTAATTCATGAACTTATGAATAAAATAATTCTGAAGAAATGAAGTTCTGAAGTTTTGCCCATTATTTAGAAGGAACGCAAATATTAAAATTTATAATATTTGATTAAAGAATCCACAGTTTTTACTAAAAGTTAGTATTATAAAATTAAATGTTTACCTCGTAATTTCTTATATTTTCTAACAGCTACATTTCAGCCAAAACATAGTTATAACTAAGCAAATTATTTTCACGTAAAACCTGCTAGGAGCAATATTAGTACATTGCGCTCTTTGATTTACGACCAGGGCATACCCAGTGATAATGCTATGATTAACAACGAATCTATGATGAAGTGAGAAGTGGGGAAAATGAGAGAACCCCGAGAAAATCTCCCGTGAACACCATAAATTACTCTTGGATGGATCGGGATTTGAACCCAGTATCCAGATATGGATAGATCGGGCCACGTTTCGCTCTCATGGGTGTCATTGAAGCCCAAACGTTTTAGTGAAAATAGTTGCTCACTTTCGTGGTTTTGAGGACAGCACGGCATGGACCCAAAGGAACGGTAAACGTCCTCGGAAAGAACGAACACTGACGACAAATATAGACATTTTCAATCAGTGCGTGTGTTCGGCCAATGGTTACAGCGGTAGGCGCAATTGCGAGCTTGTGTACATGCTATACACGGAGAAATCAAGCACGCAATAAACACGTTTACTAACATCAACCGTACGCAAAGATTTTTTTCCCCTCGTACCGCTTCTGGCGTGTATCTATGTTTCATCAGAGCTGAAATAATGCAATAAATGTTATGTGGTTTTCAACTCGCGTAGTCGTGAAGATGCAGTAGTTTCTCTGCACGTTTCCTAGCAGCTTAATTTATAGCCACATTGTGGAAATGCTTGCAACTGGAATGTAACGTTTACTGCCCGAGTTTCTTATTGCTTGCGAAGTTCCATCGAATAATAAATACGCCATTCCAAGAATATCATGTTCGCCAGCACACTTGAATAGTTATGATATGCATGAGGTGAATTTGCTTCATCATGGTGTAAAATTTTATTTTGACCGTTCAGTAGTACTTTCCCAATACGATTTTCTTTCTGAGATGAGACAGAGTGAAGTATGCCCTGTGTTTTCCGCCTAAAAGAGTCACGAACAGTCTACTAGCAGACGCAGAAGGAAACGATTCCAAACAGCCACAGAGAGGACATTGGAATGTTCAAATTGTTTAGACTAACAACAGATTATAAGAGAAGTAGTTTGCAATTGTATGCGAGATTAAAATTTGAAAAATTAGTAATTAAAATACGTATAGAGATATCTCGTATAAGAGAAACTATACTTTCTCATCAGAAAAATGGTAATATGGAATTCCACCTAATAATATAGTACATATTTGCTGGTAATGTAATTTGTAGTTTAGTATTATTACTTTCTCGTCTCACTACATATTCACGTAGGAAAGGGAGAGTACTCTAATGCTGCGGTAAACCAGACCTCAAAACCCGGATTGCCGGTTTCTTGTAACGAAAAACTGGGTAAATCTTGTTCCTATATGTTGAACATTATTTCCTCTAACGCGTTGTGTAGTCAGAATCCATGTTTTGTGGGTCCTTGCTACCGAAAAATCGAATAACGGAAAAAGTCTGTCAGTAATCAACGCTAGTGCTTATGTGTGTTTACTACTGGTTCAAAACGTGTGAACTATAGAAAATATTAGAGATAAAACTGAAGATCATTTAACATACGTCGTTGACGCAGAGTTTAATGCTGATCATTGCTCCTATAGTTTTATTAATCAGGACTATTCATTGGTCCTTTAGCCAGTGAACACTGAACTTACGGTTGCGAATATTTCACATAGCAGATAGAGTTCCTTTATTTTCCGTTTTTATGTCACGTTCTACGTGCTTATTATAGATAATTCATGAGGGTCGGAGGTGTCCCTGCGTAATATGCTGATGTCAATTGTGTGTGTCCAGAGGATTGAATTTTGTATTATGTTTTCTCTTATTTGTATCTTTATGAGTTGCTATGGGCGTTGTTCAAAAACAATACAAAAGTGTTGGAGATACATGCCAATGCGTGTTTTTATGTATAACTGCACTGAAAATAACATATAGAACCTCCAACAACGGTAGCAGAGTTTGAATAAACGGTTTTAATGAAAATGGAAAACATTAGGTTGAACTGATTCGTGATTAAGAGAATTGAGCGCGTAGTTATGTAAAGAAGGTCCACGGTGGTGCAGTAAACTAAATACATGTTTAGACAGTTTTTGACTGCCTGTAGGAACCTTTTGCTTGCTAACAAGTATTTTCTTCTCAAAATACGACTGAATTACGTTTGAAATATTATTACTTATGAGTGCTGTATGTGTTTATCGATGGTAATAGTTGTGTTGGTGTGTTGCAGGACCGGCTGACGGGGCACGGCGCCATCGCGTCCCTAGGCTCCGTGTCGGCCGGGGGCGGCGGGGGCGGCGGCTCGTCGCCCTTCGGCGGGGGCGGCGGCCCGCACCACCACCACCACCGCGGCGGCGGCAGCGGCGGTGGCGGCGGCGGGGGCGGCGGCGGCGCGGGCGGCAGCGGGGGCGGCGGGGGCGGCGGGGGCGGGTCGGGCGGGTCGGGCGGGTCGGGCATGCCGCAGCACGCGGTGCCGGCCTCCGACTTCCAGCCGCCGTACTTCCCGCCGCCCTTCCCGCCGCCGCCCCCGGGCCACCACCACCCGCACCACCCGCAGGGGGGCAGCCCCGCGGGCCAGGCCGCGCACGCCGCCCACGCCGTGCACGCGGCCGCGCAGCTCGACTACCTCAACTCGGCGTCGGCGCTGGCGGTGGCCGGCGGAGACCCCTACTCGCAGACGCTCAACTCCCTGCACCAGACGGCGCAGGCCGCCGCCGCCGCGCACCACTACAACCAGCTGACGGCGGCCGCCGTGACGGCGGGCCAGCGCGGCGCCGCCGCCGCCTCCCACGACGTGCTGCGCCGCGTCGAGGCCGACCCCCTGCACGTGGTGAGTCCTCTCTCGCCCTCTTACGGCGACGAAGCCCACCCCTTGTACATTCCCGTCGCCTATGACACTAGCTCTTATGGCGTCGAGGCCGACCCCCTGCACGTGGTGAGTCCTCTCTCCTCTTACGGCGCGCTCACCCCTTGTACATTCCCGTCCCTATGACACTAGCTCTTATGGCGTCGAGGCGGACCCCCTGCACGTGGTGAGTCCTCTCTCCCCCCTTTCGGCGCGAAGCCCACCCCTTGTACACATTCCATCCCCTATGACAGTAGCTCTTATGGCGTCGAGGCCGCACGTAGTGAGTTTCCCCATCCCCTATGGCACTAGCTCTTACGGCGTCGAGGCCGATCCCTGCACTGGTGAGTCCCCCTCTCGCGTTCCCAACGAAAATAGCTCTTATGGCGTTGAGGCCAACCCCCTTCACGTAGTGAGTCCTCTCTCCCCCTTCTTAAGGCCTCGAATCCCACCCCTGCACGTAGTGACTCCTCTATCTCTTATGGCGTCGAGACCGATACCCTGCACATTGTGACTTTCCCATCCCCTATGGCACTAGCTCTTATGGTGTCAAGGCCGATCCCCTGCCCTGCTGAGTCCCTCCCTCTCGCGTTCCCAACGAAAACCGTCTTATGGCGTCGAGGCCGACCCTGTGCATTTGATGAGTCTGCCTGAGCCTTTCCCTCTCTCGCTCATATATACCCAATGAAACTAGCAGACGAACGTATTGCACTTCTTTATGGTATCAAGGCCGATTCCCTACATTTGGCGAGTGTCCATGTCTGCAAGCGTCTTAACAAATAGTTACACCATCTCCGACTCTCTTTTCGCTTCCTTCACAAAACGAATAGCGGAGGAATGTGTCAGAGATTCATTGTGCCGTCGTGCCTATCTCTTGCACGTTGCGAGTGCCTATGAGTTCTCAATTTTTGCTCACATCTTCTGTCACTGCCGATTCCTCTATGGAACAAGGGGAGGAATACTCGTATATCACGATTCTGTATGACGACGTGGCCTACCTCAAGAAGATAGTAAGTGCATCAATATTATTGAGAAGACTCATATCCACTTTTTCTGTCTCTTCTGTTTTCATCACCTAAACATCAAAAAATTCAAGAAATCTTCTATAGGACTGATTCTCTGCACTCGAGTGAATATTAGACGAGTCACGTCGCCTCTCACTGAGGCTCAGTTGATACCTCCTCCCGTATCTTCTCTTCTTCAACGTAATTCTCCAGGAACTTACCATCATTTTCAATCGCGCCAGTGCACGTGCTTACCGGACGTAGTGATTGCTCTGGCCTTCACTATAACGAGTGCTAGGCAACCTCTATCCTTCTCACCAACGTATCATCTCTTCTTTACTGCGCCAAGCGCAACATATCACGTGTCCTGTCAGTTTGACGTAGCTCCTGCTTCTAGAGAGTGTTCTAGACCTCAATAATAAATACAAGTCGATATCATCGCACTCGCTTCCTCTTGTCATTTCCTCCTTTGCAAAAATTGTAATAAATTGTAAATCAAAATGAGTAAATGACTCATTGCTCGTTATCGGTGCCGTCCTAAATGTAGACAAGACGCTCACTAACCGATTTTTGATCGTGTCTGCTCAATTTCCTCTCAATGTGCCTCAAACATAGTGAGCACGCTTATGGTGCAAAACGGTAAAAGGAAACATGCCACACCCCATCATTTGTCTCTGTCTAATTTTTCTCCCCTATTATAACTTCTTCTCCATAAACATACAGAAATGCGCCGAAGAAGGACTGTCTTTAGATTGGTAAAGATTGTTTCCTGACATAAATGTAAATAATTACTCCAAAACGTAATTTTTTCAAGTTAGTATGACCTTGTATAACATATTATTGTGAGCAGAAAGTAAAGCAAATATATCCAGAACATGTCCAAACAAAAACTTTTAGAAATTCTTGTTATTGGCTTCTCTCTTCTGTTATTGTTTGAAAAGAATTAGTCATAGTTTTTGCATCAATTATCTTGTGACTAATTTTATTTGTTGATTATATTTTATTTTAGATTACTCTAAACACCAAGAAGTAACAAACGTTATGCCCTAGACTATTCTCAGATCTAATACAGAAGTAATGTCTGTCCAACTCAGACCTGCCCCCTTAAAATGATCTGCTTAACGTTTTTGTCCGTGACATTCTCCCTCACGACAAGCGCGCTCATTATTCATAGGGAAAAGCTTTCGCAAATCAACGCTCACGGGAGGAAACATTATTCAAGGACAACAAAGTTTATGTTGCGACTTTTCCCCTGAGTTGTCTCAGATAACTGTACACAGATAATAGTGGATTCGTAATGCCTCAGCACATTAAGTACTAACGGAAGCTTTTAATTGCTCACTATGTCCCATAAACGTAATCTAAAATCGCCATCTTTGAAAGTACCAATGATGTTAATGGTTCCGAAGTGGTCGAGTTTTTGAGTGTCAAAGGGATTATAATGCGCATTTGATTCTTATCTGATCGAGCGACATTTTCATTGAAACAACGGCTATAAATACTGCAGAAACATGATGTATTTTGTGAAGTTACAATAAATGATAATTAAAATTACTAGTAGGTAGTTTCATGAGCGATTGAAATGGAACTGATAATATTTTCTGTTCGTATTATTATTATTATTATTATTATTATTATTATTATTATTATTATTATTATTATTATTTGGATTTACAATTAATTAGTAGTTGTTTATTTCAACTCAATACGTTCATGATGGTTTTCATTGTTGAAACCTAAAAACCTCATCTTAAGAGTGTTCGCCGTAACAAACTCGGATTCTATGAAATGCCAAGTGGTGTTTCCATTTGGTGGTCAGTGATGGGGAGTGGTTCGGCCGAGTGCGACGAGGGGGAAGGAAGGGTCTGTGCTACGTTGTGACTGTTGGTGCGGAGCGTGAGCATTTCATTGATAGAAGTAATGTAGACTGTGTGGTTATAATAATTAAATTTTTTTAATGTAATTAATTATACAGTCGCGTAGCGAAATATATAACAATTTAATAATTTATTACCAAATTACATTTGAATCAAGTAGAAATTCTCCAGTGGTAGTGACGCAAAGTGAGTGACGATAAGTCGCATTTTGATTTCAACTTGAAGATGTTTCATGTTCAACGCAAAAACCAAAGGTCGCACTCCGCCGTTAACTTGGAAATGCGCGATCGAAACAGTCCAATCAGCCGCATTGACATGACGATTATTTCGCCTAGATGAAGCTTCTCTAAAGTACCTTAACAAGTACGTTTCTTTTGCAACACCTTCCATTGTAAAGCGCCTTCCTCACGAGTTCCATACTTTGCTAACGGGAGCGGTAGCTCAGTGCATCAACTGATCTCACTGCAGCGCCTCTGACCGGGAGGTCCTAGGTTCGAGTCCTGACGGCAGGATTCTCGACACTAGCTTTTCAGCTAGGTCGAATTCAGTCGCTATGTGGAGGAGAATTCTAGCGGCCGGCTGTTCTGATCGGTAGTTTTCCGTGGTTTCTCCGATGAACACCAGGCGAATGCCGGAACAGTACCCTACTAAACGGGCCACGAACCGCGCGCGATGTCTTTCATCTTCCGTGTCCTATCCTCTCCCCTTACACACACATACACACACACACACTAACATGCACTACACTACCACATATTCCGAACGACCGGTCTGCAGCTCAGAGCTTGTCTCGGCTAGGGCGGTGCCCCGCTAGTGGGAGAATCCTGGTTAGGGGAAAACCCCACTAGCCGACGGTAGGTCGTCGCCGGATCTCACCATCCAGCGGGGGAAGATCACCGCCATCTCCCGAGAAAAAAACATGCACTACACTTACGGGACTACTGACCAAAGCAGTTGACGCGCCCGGAAACACGAAAATATCAATCAATCATAATTTGCTCCGTTTGCTTTCGTTGCTGCAGCGGGGCGGGGCACGGTGCACGTGTCGTGGGGGAGGGGCGGGGGAGAGGGTGGGGGTGGGGGCGGGGGCGGCGCCTTGGGAATGCGGAGGCGTCTTGGGCGGCGGCGGCGTCGCGCTCAAAGTCGCCGTCGGAGGAGGAATGTGCGCTGCCGAACTCCGTCCGCATTGTTCGGCGCAGCAGCACCCCTCAGCACAGGGGTAATGATCGACGGAGCGCCGGCCCTCGCCTGCCTCCTCACCCGAGCCCTGCCCCCGCCGCCGCCCCTCTCCTCCACCTCCACCACTATCTCCACCCGACCTCCCCATTGCCTTCACCACCACATGTGTCCTCGACTCCAACCTCATCCCCGTCACCCATCCTCTCCCGCTCTGCCCTGCCCCGATCGCATTCTACTTAAGAACGTGTATCCGACTTCACATTGTAGTAGATGTCTTGCCTATATATCTTTAAGTTCTAGAAACACTGATATCCCCAAACAAAATTTTTATGGGCTTCTTTATTCAAAACGATCACGATCACTACATCAGTTGTTTCGTATGCCACTTTTACCCGACTCTAACTGATATCGGGAAAATATTATTTTTATTTCAAATTTGCGTGCATTTTTTAATTACAATTTCTTCGGTATTCGGAATTTGGTATTTGGAAGTCTGCAAACGGCTCATTCCGAGCGACCGGCAGCTCTGATCTGGAAGTCGTGAGGGTCAAGCCCCGGCGGCGGCGGCGAATTTTCGCAGCTAGCTACGAAGCTAAGTTGAATTCAGCCACTGTCTGGAAGAGAATTCTAGCGACTGGCTGCGGTAGTTTTCCGTAGTTTCTCCGAAGAACTCCAGGCGAATGCCCAATCAGTACTTTCACAAACGGGCCACGGACCGCGCGCGATCTTTCCTTCCCCTTCCTTCTCCTATCCTCACTCCTTACTTACACATATTTATACTTACTTGCACTACACTACTACACGTGCTGGAAGACTGGCGGGGGTCTTTGTTCTTGTCCCGGCTGGGGCGGTCCTCTAGTGCAGATACCTCAAGGGGGAAATCTCCCGCAAGTTGACGTATAGGTTGGAACTGAATCTAACAAGCCACAGGGGAAAAAACACTAGGATAAAAAAAGTTTACCACACTATGTGCCCGCAAACATCAGTCGGAATGAGCTTAGCTCTCGTATAGCAATTTATTCATTTCGACATTATCTTGTAATTATATTAAATGTTCTTAATACAATTAATTAATTTATATATTAATGCAAAGGAAGTAGACGTTCTGTTGAATAAATACGTGATAATTCGAGTGTGTATGTAGAGAGAGCTTTTAAATCCAGAATTTCTGAATGTTTCTCCTATTGTCTTTTCAGTTAGACGGGTGTCGTGTCCAGAAAAGAACATTACACAGAAGAGAAATTAACCTGAAGTTATAGTTGAGTAAAGTAAAATATGAATTTCACTGTTGAAGGCGCCATGAAAGTATATAAAAACTTTGTATAATCTCGTTATGTAAAAAAGTTAATAGAGTAAAGAAGTACTAATAAATTGTTACCAGTGCGTAACCTTATCTTAGTATATGAGAAATTTAATGAATCGTAGTAATCTTTTGTCTGAAACTGTTCTACGTTTTGTATTTCAGTGCATGAAAAAGTGGTAGCTGCAGAGAGAAAATGCAAACATAACTTGTTGACGTGGTTATCATGCAATACCAAAATGTCAAGAGAAAAGGTGCAAATCGGATTCTCTGAGTCGAGTCGTAAATATTTATTCTATTGGTTTGGATATGTGCTAACGAAGGACAACATCCTATGTTAACACTGCAACATAATCGACGTAGAATTCAAAAATAAATATTTGTCGTAGACCGAAAATTTTATCCTTTGACGAAGAAACCGATACGTATGTTTGCAATGCGCTTGTTTCCCAAACTCGGACAACTCTTCAAATACTAAAAACTTATAAGTTCTGTATGCATTCTTCTACTTATGCACGGATAGAAACCATTGAATTACAGATTTTCCAGAAAATAGTTCTTCGTTTTGCAGAACATTTCACAAGTTCTCATCCAATGCGTTCGGTTCGCAAGAGAAAGTTTGTGCAAACTGTTCATCGACTTCTCAGTATTTAGTTCGCCAACAACGGAAGACAAGTGAGCTAGGTTTCGGTGAACGGCGATGGAGCGGGCTCAAACTTTGCGGGAAAGTATTTTGTTTGATGTTGTTTGCTTTTGCAACGTAACTCGCGCGAAGCTTAGCAAAATGGAGCCGAGAACTTTACTGAATCTCATGACTGCAGCAGCCGGATGCAGATCGTCGTATTTAAGTCAAATTTGTGAAAATATTGATGTGATAATAAGATTACTATTTTTATATTTTTTCTGAATGCTGATTTTATTAGTTTATTAGTTATGTGTGCGCCCGTTACCATTGACATGGGATGGTCCGCATCTTAGTCGGTTAACACAAAGTTTGAGAGAAAGACCGTTTGAACATCCGACACACCGTACCATCCTTGCGGCATAATGAGGTAGATCGACATCAACTAGAACCTTTTGAAAGTGCCCGATCGTGATTCTGGTGCACACAACTTCAGTTTTGTGAAGTGAACTCAATGGTTTGTTGCAAGACAATATTTTCTTCAACCAGTAAGCCAATAGAATGTTAAATTTTTCCTAGTTCAAAACTCTTGCAATTAATGAACGCAGAATCTGGCGTTCTTTTTCTTCCCTCTTATTGACTTTTATTGACTGATTATCCGGCGGCAACTTACACGTGTGTTTGCGGGTTTTCCCCAATCCAGATATTTCCCTCAGCGGGGCACCGCCCAAGCCGGAACAAGATGTAGGGCCGTATTTATAAACCTCTGCCAGGGGCCTGCCAGACCTAGTAGGCTGTCAGTGTTCGGTTTTGCGATTTATGAACGGCTCCCAGCCAATTCCAGACGCCCCTTGAACTCCTAGCAAGCCCCCAGATGGCAGGCCCCTAAGAGCGCTGCTGGCAGAGCTTCATAAATACGACCCGTAACCTCCCGACTGGTCTCCCAGCATGTGTCGTAATGAATTGCATGGAAGTGTGTGTGTGTGTCTGTGTGACCGTGCGTGCGCGCGCGCGTGTGTGTGTGCACGCGTGTGCGTGCATGTATGGGCATGCGTGTGTGTGCAAGGGCGAGAAGGAGGAACAAGAATGGGGAAGAAAATATCGCGCTCCGTCCGTGACGTGTGTGGTAAGATTCTGCCCCGGGATTCACCTGGTCTTGTTCGTAGAAGCCACGCAGACTTACTGATGAAAGCCACTGGTCGCTTGAATTCCCTTCCAAATCCAACACTGGCTAGCGTAGCTAATGTAGAAAGTTGCCTACCGTCGGGCCTCGAACCCCAGCCCTTTTCGGTACTGCCCCGGCATTCATCTGGTCTTGTTCGTAGAAGCCATGCAGACTTACCGATGAAAGCCACCGGTCGCTAGAATTCCCTTCCAAACCCAGCACCAGCTAATAATGTAGCTAATGTAGAAAGTTGCCTACCACCGGGCCTCGAACCCCAGCCCCTTCCGGCGAGGTCCGCCGAGCAGCGGCGAGGTGTTGGCGGCGGCGAGCGAGGCCGTGGCGTGGCGACACGTGTGACACTCTAGCGAGCGTTCACACGCAGGGCGGGGGCTGGGGGGGGGCGAGCCAGCGCACGGGAGCTGTCACTTGACGTCGCGGGCCGTCAGCGGAGGCGGCGCCGACCCGACCCGACCGCGGCCGCATTTGCATCCGGCGCGAACGCAAACAGCGCAGGCGCGCCTCCCGCGCTGTTTGCTCGCGCCCCGCCCCCGCCCCCGCGTGGGCGACCTAGGCCGCGGCCTTGAGCGCCCGTTCCCGACACGCGTCGCTCGGGGCGACGGCACTCACCCTCGCTTGTTTGTTTAATTGTTGGGGCGAAGATGCGCTTGCTGTTTAGGGACGCGAATTTTGGAACAAAAGATTCCCCGTTCGAACTATTTCAGTTTGGGGTGGCGATGGCTGAGGGCAATCACCCTTGCCACTGCTGTTTCTCTAGCCCACCTCGGTCAGTGTTTCTTCTGGGGTTCGAGTCTCGCCGGTGGCGGGTTTTCGGCCCTTGCTACATAGCTAGGGCGCCTCTGTGCCTGGTAGGCGGCTGATCTGATCGATACTTTTCCGTGGTTTCTCCGATCACTACTAGGGGGAAGCCAGAGAAGTACATGAAAAACAGGCCACGGACCAAGCGATTGGCCATGGTCGTTGGGAGGAATAGGATTTTAAGGGAATTTCAAGTGAGATATGATAATGAACATGCGGATGTAGGAGAAGATAAAGAAAAAGGAAATGTCCAAACAAACATTTGACCCCTCACAAATACTAAATGAGGTTTTAATTCGTAAAGCTAAGGTCACTGATCACTGCTTCTTATGTCGGCCACAGACGTGTTCGTATTCTATAACTCGAAATGCATCATAATGTATGATGTTTCTCTTCCTTTTACCGGCTTTTTTGCAGTTTCTCTCGCTTCATGTTTTCATTTACATACATCCGATGCACTCTCCGCACAATATTTTCCTGCAATTCTTGCTTTCCGTCTCATCGTCATCACGATCGGCTAAGTTTCAGTTGCTATTCCATTTGTTTTCTAGTTATCTAGTTTTATCATCTCTGATTTCGGTTATATCTCGTTTATAGTATTTTCAATTTTCATCATCTTTAACGTCCTGGTCTCTTTTCTTACATAAACATTTAGCATTTTGATGTCTATTACTCTGTAAATACAGTTCTCATATCGTCTACATGACATATTTATGTTATTTCTTGATATTATCAAAGATTAACTTTCTATAAATCTTGTTGTGCTGTTTCCATCTATTAATTTGTTCAAGCCCTCTATAGTCCTTTTCCACGGAATTCTCAATCTTACCAACATTTCACCAAAATTTCAGTTTTAAATTGAATTTAATATTCAATTTAAAACAATATTCAATTAATATATTAAATATTATTTTAATGGATATTTCGTCTCTCCCTAGAGGTACATCAAATTTTGTTCACTATCTCGAGTGAATCTCTACTCCCTTCTCCTAGTTTCTTCTTCATCGTTCTTATACTTTCACCACTCCCATCTACGAGTCTAAAGGCATTCATTTCCATTCCAACGTTTCTATTTGTTAAATCCCATGAATATGTATATATTGATAAATCTTAATCACAAACCTTCTCTCTATTTATTTTCCAATGCTAACGCAGATGAGACTCACTACACTGCCAAGTATCATGTGTCCTGCATGTTCTAAGCACACATGCAGGTAATTACTGAAACACGTATATCCGAATGCCTTGCATATCTCCTGAACAAGCACTGTAATGCTTATTAATGATTCTCGCTCTTCGTACTTAGGGCTGTCGTAATTATGTAGTGAAAAGTAAAAGAAAGGTTGAACAAAGGTTCAACTGCAGAAGGCGAGCTACACCTTCATATAATATATTTTCTGAGATCTGGGGAATGTAAGAAAAGATCTCTGCTTGATAACGTGGCAACTAAGAGGATTATGCAGAAGAATGAAATGCACTCTGTCATTTCTGAGAATTCTCCGGTGTTCGTGTAATTAAAACTAAAATGAATGAAAAATGAAATCTTCCTTCATTTTTTGAATGGACTGAGAAACTAATTAGTGCCCAATACAAATATACTTAATTAAATCTTATCTTATAAATATATGTAAGCCAGTCTTCAAATGAGTAAAACTGAATTTCGTAATACCCGTGCCCATGCATTTCAAGTGTTGTATGAGTAAAGTTAAAAGTATTACAAGTAGTAGTTACAAGTTTTTGCAAAGTACAATTACAAATATTTTTGTCACAAAGTATCCCTAGTTTCGCAGATACCAAATGACAAGCAGTTCGTACGGCTGTTAAGTGTCCATTTCTGTGCATGTATGTGCGCGACACAACTTTTCCCGAAAGAAAATCTTTAATTTTAATGACCATCTACATAATAATCAAAACAAATAACCTATCCAAATCTTTGAAAATGAGTTATAAACAATAATGTATTTTTGGCAAGGCAAATATGGACATCGTAATATAACTAGTGTTTTTGAACAACTGCGAAATGCGATTATGCGAGTGTGAATGTAAGGTCATAAAGAAATCGGGACGAAATCACTTCTACGTAGAGGCATTAGGTATTTGCGTGAAACCAAGAACACGGAAGTTGAGTATGACCTAAAAGTCTAAGAGTAAATGATAGCGCCCACTCGTGAGAAGAATGCGCCGTGCCTTGCAGCCGAAGCTCTATCTGCCCGGCACACGTCGCATCATTTATTCCAAAGCACTCGGTTTGAACGGACGCTGCCGGCGCCGCATGCCACGAAAGAAGCAGCCCTTCGGGGACGCCGTGAAAGCACTCACCTTTCACTGTCACTCATTTTGTGATGTGGTCGCGTTGAATATTCGGAACACTACAGAGGATATTTAGAAAATGCACCCGTCAGGCATTCAACTACTATTTCTTATTTACATAAAATTGATGATTTAAATATCAGATGTTGCTTTGAGGGTTTTAACTACCGAAACCGTTTTCCGCCGGAAATATTGTTAGTTAGTTAGTTAATTACGTGGTGAGACTCGGGCCATCAGGCCCGCTCTTCCGTCTAACCACGCAAATTTCGCTACGCTCCTCTCACCACCTAGCGGAGAAAGAAGGTATTATCTTGGGCGACGAAACAGGCGGATCTCAATTTTGCTCAGAGGCTTCTTTTAGGCTTGAGGATGAATGCAGTGAATCTACTACATGGGACAGTCGGCTTTACTTCCCCTCCGAAGGAAGGCGTACGAAGGATTTTTTCGCCCTTAAAAAATCCACGGCTTCGATCGATATTGTCAATTTTAGCGGCGAATTTGGCTACACTCCCTTGGCTGTATTAGTGTCCGGGTGATGTACGATAAGTCTCACCTCAACTGTAGAAAGGTGGTTTAAAAGGGATTAAGAATTATGTTAATAGATTTCATTATACTTGATAGTATTTTACATACCAAAAGGTATGGTACGATCGAATTTATTTCTCTCCCTGAGGTCGAACATTCGCACTCTCGGCTAAAAATCTAATATGGTAAACTCTGCTCCATCAATTGCAATAAAATTCCAACTACTGTCTCATCGACACCAAATAAACCAACATAGACCATTAATCATCTTCATTGGGTTTAACGTAATATCTGTAGGAATACCGACATCCCCCCCCACTCGCCTGCTGTCTCTGCCCTTTGCTACCCTGATGCACATACAGCTTCCTCTCATTGTTTCACACCGCTGAGGTCCAGAGTCACGCTCACAGCCACCCGTGACCGAGAGGCCCGTAGAGAGAGTTGGCACTGTTTGACAGGACAGGAAACGGAGGTGATCGACAGAGGGCGCACACGTCGAGACATCGTGATCCATAATCCATAAATCTCTTTGAGTATTTCTTCAAATAATTAATGATTGGTCTTCCGCAAAATTGCAACATTTTATGCAAATCCTAGTCACAAAAGCACTGACGACAGAAAATGCTCATTGTACGTTGTGATTTTGAAGTTGATGAGGTGCTTAGAAAATTGATTTTTGAATAGTAAGTAAGAAGGGCGTAACTGGCAACAGCAAATATATTATTAGAGGGTGGGTAGGGATGTGGACAAATATGAATGTTCTTACAAGATTATATTTAAATTCGTCTGCATGTTTAACAAACGTCAATGAAAACAAATCTCAAAAAGAGATATGCATTCAATATGTGATTATATTGGCAGTATTATTTGAAAAGTGTATAATAAAGAAAATACACTAAAAATCTTATATTTTCTTAGTATGTCCCCTCAAGAAAAGAAAATGTAATGAAATTTACGCAAAAATCTCCCAAACCTACGAAACCTGTGATTTGCTCTGCCGTACCCATAATTGGAAAATTGGGGACTATTCTTGGATATTAGAAGGAATCGGAACCGAATTCATCATGCAAATTTGCAAGAGCTTTTACCAAAATGAAACGTAGAAAATCCTGATTGGTTAAAGGAAGATTGAATTCAGATGTCAAAGATCTACGAATATGTGAAATATGAGGGCTATAACCATCGGGTTTCCACAACTAGCATTTATATAATTATGCAAATGAAAGCGAAAGAGCTGTTTTCAAGTCCACGCAAGAAATGAATATGGCTGTTTCTTCATAAACCTGTCTTGAAGATCTCCATATGATGGCTCGGAACACCAACGATTCTTACCGTTCTTATTGGAATATTCTGGCCAATCTTTTTACCTACTCGTCATGGCATTGAGAAAATAAGTTTTTTTGATCTTCAGATTCTCAAGTATTTTTAAATATGAAAATTAATGTATGAGATGATCAGAGCAGTGCGGAAAAGGCGTGTTGCGGAAAAAAGTGGAAGATTGGATGATTGGATAGAAACTAGAAAGGAGAGGACGAGGGTATCGGAAAGTGCGGTGTAGGATGGAAACGACGAGTTCTGGGCAAAGAGGGGAAAGCAGAAAAGAATTTTGATGAAAAAATGGGACAATGGGATCGTGTAATGGGAGCAAAGCGAGCCGATCGGTGCGGGTGGGTTGACCCGGAGAGTGAGTTAAGTTGGGTGATGATAAGTTCGAAGTACCAAGATGGGATGAATCAGCCGTATTGGAGAAACGCGTAAAAAATATGTGAAATAACTACAGTGCGTTGGACGGCAACATGACTGGTGTGTGGAGGCAGGACGAGACGCGACGGGACAGGTGGCTTAGTGCATAAACTGATGTAACTGCAGCTTCTCTAACTGGGAGGTCCTAGGTTCGAGTTCCGACGGTGGCAGGATTTTCGACACTAGCTTGTCAGCTCGGTCGAATTCAGTCGCTATCTGGAGGAGAATTCTAGCGTCCGGCTGCTCTGATCGGTAGTTTTCCGTGGTTTTCTCCGATCAACACCAGGCGAATGCCGGAACAGTACCCTAACAAACGGACCACGGACCGCGCGCGATATTTCCTTCCTCTTCCTTATTCTATCCTCACCCCATACACACACACTAACATGCTCCACATATGCCGGGAGACCAGTCCGGAGCTTGGAGTTTGTTCCAGCTGGGGCGGTGCCCCGCTGGTGGGATATACTTGGTTGGGGTGTACAGAAACTAGGATAGAAGCTGGCGGTGTCAGGGTAGCGGACGGTAGGTCGGCGCCGGAGCTCGCCATCCAGCAGGGGAGGACCACTGCTATCTCCCGATGAAAAACATGCTCTACGCTTACGGGATTAACGACCTTGGTAGTGGGCGTGCCCACGAATCACTAACAACCAAACTGATTGAGACGCCGCTGGGTAAAGGACAGAAAGGACAGGAGTATTAAAATAGAAAGAGATGAAGGGGGGAGAGACCAAAAAAAGACAAGCTGAGTCCAGACTAAGCGAACCAGGATTGGGGGTGAAGTGGTACGAATTCTAGAGGATAATACGCAACGCGAGCCGGAGTGGTGCAGTACGGCACGAAGGGAGAAGACAAGACCGGAGAAGAGGTAGGTCGGTCGGAGAAGCCGCGGCGGGGAGGTTGGGTCGAGGCTGCAGAAAGGGCGTGACGCGAGCGCGGTGGGGCGTGGGCTGCTAGCTGCGGGGGGAAAAAGCGGCGCGCGGCGCGGCGTGTGCTGTGTCGGGTAACGCGCTCTCCGCGCGTGTTTTTGCGCGCCCGCGACCGCCGCTGCGGTGGCGCTGCGAGCGGCCGGGTGGGTGCGCGCGCCGCCCCCGGCCTTTTTTGCGCGCGTGTCGAACAAGGCGAGTGCGCTGCGATTTATGGCCGGCGAGTAAAATGGGGAATGGCTGTTCAAATGGATTCGTTCCTGTTTTCGGCGTTTGGGAGAGATGCTTTTTGCTGAGCTTTATTTTTTTGCTTCGGTGATATTTGTTGAAGTCTGTTGTTTGGAAGTCGATTATCTTCGCCTCTTTTTAATGAACTAACATGCTTCTTGAGGTTGTTCACCGATGTGTAAACTCCTGCCTAATAACACTATTAACTACTATTGCCTTACTATACACGATTGCTCTCGCCTAAAACGAAAACATTTTAATCAATATTGCTTCCTTTATTTTTATTATAAAATATGAAAAAGCAAACACGTAGTCGGCTTGACTGCAAAAAGTCATCCAACATATGTTTTGTTAGAAAATGTTGTGTATTTCTCATTACAATCAAAAACATTTTGGGCCTTTCTTTATATGAATTTGTTGAGTGTCTGGAAAAAGCTTATTTTTTGAACATTTCTTCCTTTGGTCCAAATGACTCAATCACGTCCTAAAGACAAGCATAATAATAATAATAATAATAATAATAATAATAATAATAATAATAATAAAGTTAAAATAACTTTTACGAATTATCCAATAAATTTATAAATCGACCATAAAATTAGCCAGAGCGAATAAATGCCTAGGAGTAACTTACAACCGAGCAAATATTTGAGGGTTTAGAGACTAGTCAGGTGAACGTAAGGAAATACCTTGGGTGTAAACCAGTGGAGCGCCAGGTTGACGTAAAACAGCTGAAGCATCCGGGCGTCGTGGGACCGTTCTGGACCCTGCGCTCGTGCCATCCGCCTCGGACGCTCCTCTGCCAACGCGCGGTTCCCACGACGCTGCTGGTGGCGGTGGCGGTGATGGTGGTGATAGTCGGTGAGGATAGGGCGACGCTGCTGGTATTCTCTGCGGTGGCAGTGATGGGGGAGTGGATGATGACGGTAGCCATGGCGTCGGCGGGGGCAAGGAGCAGTACGGCGTTGGATTCGGGGGTGCACTCTCAGAAATTTCTACCTTACTTTTAATGTAAAGTACGTGAAAGTAATTATCATGTACGTAAATTAAATTTAATGTATATGTACAGTAACTTTAATGCACATGTACATTAAATTTAATGTACGTGTAAATTAAATTTAATGTACGTGAAGAATTAAATTTAATGCATGCAAGTAAGTTAACAGTCGTACATTAAATCTACATTGATTTTAATTTACAGATTAAATTTAATGTGCATGTACATTAACGTCCATTTAATGTACAAGGTACATTAAAATTCATGTACAGCCGTACATTAAATCTACATTAAATTTAATGTAATTTCTGACAGTGTGGTGAGAGGGGCGGATGTTGGGCGTGGTGGAGACTCCCTCTGTTAGTGTTAGCGAAGTTCCGGGTAGAGAAGCTGGCGTCGAGTTGACTGTGTGCGATGACAGTGGTGATGTTGGTGAAGGTGCGGTGTTGTTATCACTGGCTGTTGGAGATGACGGGCACTTTGGTCGTATCGTTTACGCTTGTCTGATGTTTTAAGCTAGGCGGTGGGTGGAGAAGGATTCCAGTTGTTTATGTTTCAGAAGAAAAAAATATAGGTTGATATTCGCAAACGTAACGACGCGATAGTTGTGACACGCACTACTCCAAGGTGATATGTCTGATATAAAAGCTATCTGGATATTTAATGCATAAACGTGTTATATTCACTATACGAATAGTATCACAAAATGCAGCTTTGATAACGGGAGAAAGACTATGAAAAGAATAAACAATTTTCTCCTGGCTGTCTTGTTTGGACCGAGGCCCCCAGCCGCCTCAGAATAGCACTGAAGATGGCTGCAATGTGGCCGAAAAAGCTTTATGCTAAAATACCATAAAACAACGCCTGAATTTCATTTACATGATGCAAATGTCGTTAACTTCACTCCATGCCCTACCAAACAATTTTCTTTGGGTAACATGTGTACAAATGGAAACCGATTTCGAAAACTTGCCACCAAAGAAACTCGAAGGCAGGTTTTTCGCGTGTAGTGCAACGTGCTGGAGGAGCATCGGCTGTCATCGCCAGGGCACGCGTATGCAGCTGGCAGAGGTGCGGTGATGACTGCGATAACCCGCGCGTGTTAAACACCGGAAGGACGCGGTCGCACGCCTTCACGCGCACGCGGCCGACCTTGCCCTTCCGCCTCCGCCGCCCGCGCGCCCTTGCACTTCCGGTCGCGCGCCGTGCTTCCGCCCGGGCCCCGCCCACCCTCCCGGCCGCCGGCGTGCGTCGCCTTTGCACCTGCCGCCCTCACACGGGCCGCGTGCTGTTAACGAGCGCGCTAATGGGGGCGGAGTGGGGGACGTGCGTTGGGTTTTAGAACAGCGGAAACGAATTCGTAATTTCCTTCACCCCAAATCTGAAGAGATTTTCAAATCTTTTAAGGTATTTCATTAGAACATATTTATCCAACGAGAAAGCAACTGTTAAACTATGTGACGTATGGGTAAGAATCATAATATGTACAAGTAAAAACTATATTAATAATAATGATCAGAAATTTTTGTTAAGGAAAACGGAAATTTTAATAGATATAAAGCGGAACATTTCTTGGTGTTTTTTAGTCGTAATAATTGGCGACAAACTTGATTCCATGGGGGAATAATATGTCCTTTACGTTCTTAAAAAGTAAAAATTAATATAAAATGTATGTTGTGTCACTTCAATTAAAGTACTAAAAATAAATAATCTCTTGACTCATACGGTAACGTGGATCAAAGAGAATAATAATTTATAAGTACAACAGTCAACGAGACCGTTAGAATTCGAAGTTTTCGGGTGAAGGAGGAACTTGATCACGAATTCACAATCGCACTCTTTAAAGCGTTTACATAAAATTTGTTCTTCTGACATTACTTGAACAGTGGCATAAGAAACATTTCCAATGTAACATCGAACTTAAATATCGAGCGCACATTTATTGACACGTAAACCTTCTCTCATATGTTATTTTGGTTCGTGTAAGTTTCCAAATTACTCTAAAAGAATAAACGAACACGTCACGTCCATGAAAGATGCAACTACGTAGACTTTATATTTTTATTACAATGCCAGACTTAAAATTACGCACTGTGTTAACAAATGATTGGGTAGTTACTTAATAATGTGATATGATGATAGGGTTTAGAGACAGGGAAAATGGAAGAATCTTGGGAATACCTGTGGCACACCCGCTCTCTCCACCATAAATCGCATATGGATCGACCAGATCTCCAAGAAATCGTCTGTGAAAAGCTACGAGTTGCCCTTAAACCATCTGTCAGACCGGGGCGGTAGCTCAGTGCATCAACTGAGGTCACTGACTGCGCCACTGACTGGGAGGACCTAGGTTCGAGTCCTGACGGCGGCGGGATTTTCGTCACTATCTTGTCAGCTAGGTCGGCCTCAGTCACTGTTTGAAGGAGAATTCTAGCGGCCGGATGCTCTGGTAATTTTCCGCGGTTTCTTCGATCAACACCACGTGAATACCGGAGCAGTACCCTAACAAACGGGCCACGGACTGCGCGCGATCTGTCCTTCCTCTTCCTTGTCCTATCTTCTCCCCTCACACACATACTTACACTAACATGCACTACACTACCACATATTCCGGGAGACCGGCCGGGAGCTTAGAGCTTGTCCCGTCTGGGGCGGTGCCCCGCTGGCGGGAGAGTTCTGTTTAAGGGAAACCCCGCTAGCCGACGGTACGTCGGCGCCGGATCTCGCCATCCAGCGTGGGACGGTCACTTCCATCTACCGATGAAAACATGCACTACACTTACAGGACTAATGACCTTAGCTGTTGACGCGCCCGGAATATCCAACCGACCAGTCAGATCAATCTATTAGAAGGGAATGGCGGTACGCCACCTGGGCGCTGAAAGCACCGCGACGCAACGCAACCCGGAGCGGCGGCTGGCTAGTCTTCCAGGGTGAACGCCCCCACATTTTGACACCTGGCGAGGCGGGCGGGCGCGCGCGCGGGCGGGCGGGCTGTGTTTGCGCAGGCCCGGGGCCTTGGGCGCGCTAATGGGCCGTGGGTTGCCCCGCCCCCGCCCACGCCCACGCCCCGCCGGCGACGCAACCTCGCCGCGGGCACTGCGCTGCGCTGCCCTTTGGTCCACGCCCTCCGCGCTGCCTTAAGGGCGCGTGGCGTGCACTGACGCGCGCCGTTCCCCAAATATTCCGACTGTGCGCGTGTTGACGTGGGAATGCTGGTGAGCTGGACTGTTGGAGGGAGAAAGAAGTCGTTGTGTAATCAGACGTTGCCATTTTGCGAAGGATTGAACCGTGATGGTACTTGAACCGTACGGTAGATCTGCGATCTGCGATTCTGCGATCTACCGTAGAAATATGACGGTCTAAGGAAAACGGGCTTTTGATTCTAACTATTATTTTGTTTAGAAATCAATAACGTGTACGATTGCTACGTTAGCGGGAAAACGACAGGTCACAAAGTATTGTTAACGTTTACCTCTCGCCGATGAGGACGATACACGATGGACTCCAACGTATTATCTCAGTGCGTTTTCTTGAGCCCTCATTCCGCTAGATGCGAGGAGAGTGGGGGGGGGAATTGATTATTTTGTTGACAGGACTATTATATGAAATCTGTAGCTTGGTTTTCGAAGCAAAATAGTTTCTATTACCCGGTAGCAAACATTTCTGGTTATCAGAATTTGTCAACAAAGCTTGTTGTCGTTATTTATTATGAATTCAACAAAAATTAGTAAAGGGGAACCCCCAATTTATTCTGAGTTTCAGCGTTCATCCCACCCCTTTTTATTAGTGTTTTCCGCGTATCGGAATGGCATTGGTAGGTGACTTTTATGTGAAAATTGATATGAATTTTTCATAATGTTTCAACAATCAAGTTTTTGGAAGCAATTTCATTTCTGGCATGTAGCTCACAAACCGCCTCAATGGGAAGCTATACCATCACTTTCTGCTTTGTTTTGCCCTAACAAATAATATAATGCTCCTTTCTGGTTTACGCCCTGCTTGATGTTTACGGAAACATGTTATCCTAATTGGGAATTAGATTTCCTAAGAGCCCCTCGGGTGCAGTACGGACAATACCGCTCTTTTGCCGCTGTCCCAGGAAGAGGCGCTTTCATCGCGAATTCTTCTTTTGAGCTTGGAGGGGAGCAAGTGTTTTTTGTTTTTTGAAAGAGTAGTACTTGTCTGTCTTTTCTGTCCTATCGTAGTGTTCTTGGTATTTGCACTAGATTTCATGTAACGAGAAAGTTAATGGAATAACCAACTCTCATGTTCCTAGGTAGAATTTGAAATCGGGGAGTTTAGCTAGTATCTTCATCAGTATGAAACCTTCTGAACACGACTTTTGTGAAAATATCATTCGTTGAAAACTGAGAATACCGTCGTCTAGTATGTGGCATTTGGCTCTTGTAGTTATCACAATTCATTTTTCACACGCAGCGCGAGGACTGTGTGTGTTCGTCTTATTTTCGCGTGTCATTCGCACACATATTCTGGATTTTCGCGACCTATATTAAATTGCTGAATCTGTTAGAGAGAAAGCTATAACTATGATAACAGCCACCTGCTGTATCTCAACAATCTTAAAATCTTCTCCTATGAATACTGGTTATTATGCGTACACAGGTTAAATGAGACTCGAAAGGTCGCTTACTCATTACCTGAACATGAAGAAGGTCTTTTGTAAGAAATGCGGTTAAGTACCGTGAAAAAGAAGTGCTATGTAAAACTATGTATTATCCTTGAAATTTTTATTGAGCTCCGGAATTCCTATCCCCTATTTCTTTACCAACATTAGTTGAATTAAGAATAAAAGATAGCAATAAGCGTTGTTGACAAAATTTGAAAACCAGAAATCTTTGTTCCCATGCAATAGAAACTACTTTGCACCGAAAACGGACCTACAGATTTGAAGCACAGTCCTGTTTTCGAACGAACCAAATCCCGCTTCTAGCGAAATCAGGCCTCAAGAAAACTACCGCGAATTATACTAATAAGTTAGCCTGAAGACGTTTCATTTTACGTAGAGTACACTGCTTCATTGGCTGGTTCACGGGGTACTGTTAGAAACTATGTAGCGACTCTAGTCTCTTCAAATAAAGAAAGAACGCACCTACTGGAAGTATCTGTTCTTGAAATAACTTCACTTAAAATGTATTTGCGATTGTTTTTACATTTAATTTAATTTCCAGTGCCTGATCTCTTCACGTACCCACTTTTAACTACTTGCAGTTCGCGGGTGTTAAAGTCCGTCAATATTGTCAGGAACTTTGATCTTTATTTCTTTTACCCCTTGATTAATGCTCGCATTTATAATATTACTATTATTTAATACTAATCAACCTTATTGAACAAGTTTATTAAGATCTTGGTGAAAATATTCATATTTAGACGTACCAGGGTATTTGGAAACCGATGTCTGTTCCACGGGTGCATGCAGTTATGAATTAACCGGCATTCAGGTGCAGATGAAAATCCATAAAATATTGATCGTAATGCAATTCACTGCCATCTCAATATTATGAGTAATTTCGTTTGAAAGTTGCATCATTTAGGGAAAACGATTTTATGGATTTGTACAATATTAATTCAAGTTTAGAGCTGTAGTCAGTGATAAAATTAAGGAGTATACTTTTAAGTATCGTACTATGTAAAAACCTTCCAGCGTAGCGTAATTCTGTACCACCAAATTCACGAAATAATTACGCAGAATGTTGGCACATTACAGGAGTGCTATGGTACCTTTTGGAGCCACTATTTGTGTGGTATGTTTCCTCACGAAGAAATGTCATGTCGTCTCGGATATTGTTTCATTTTTGCAATGAGCACGAAAACCTTCTAACATTTCGGTCATATAGCATACGTGTACAGTCACTCCACTGCCATTGGTGGTTTTCCGGTCCATTGCATTCTGCTCAGTTGCGAGCCCAGTGGTCGCAAGTGAGGAGTCATTTATTTTGTGTCATTGCGGTTTGCTGTAATTCAACGTTTCTGTTTTATTGTTTGGTCCGTTTTTTTTCATATAAAGTATTCAAACAGAGGTGGATCTTTACATTCTCAAGTGTTGGTTGCGGTATTCCTAGATACGTTTTTAATTTAAACCGGGTTCTTCCTCTCCGAGCGAGCAAAATACAGAAAGCTTCCTTTGAGCACTCGAAAGACGATACGCGAAAGACGTATTATTGCAAATAAAGTGTACTGTCATCCCTCCCAACTATACTGAAATTTGGCTCTCTGCAATCATGTCCACGGCAAGACTCAGCGAGGGTTTATATTTATACTCATATCGGCCTCTAGTATTAAATTCAGTATCTTCGAGTATGTGCTAAGCTAGTTACTTCGAATGACACGTCCATTCGTCATTACTTTAATTCATGTACTATACTCGTTTATTCAACCGACGCCGTCTTGTGTGTTTAATTGTTGATTCATTCCATTCTTCCTTCTCCCTCTGGTATGAATCCACATTTTTGTATCCAAATTATCCTGTTTTCTCGTTCTGAAATATATACTAATGTCTTTAACACTGCAAACTGGCTCATCTCTAGTGCTGTGACATTTACATAGTCACAAAGTACAGATATTTTAAGTTATAATGTTCAATGTTATAAGTTGTATGTTTTCCATCTACTCACATTTTACTTTTGGTGATACCTGTAGTAGTGATGCACAGCACATATAAATCACTTGAATACAAAAAGAGAATGAAGTGGAAATTGAATAAAATTAACGACACAAAAAGAGGCAAGTTGTGGGAAAGAACAAAAACCAGCCTCCATTTGAAAAGTTCTGTCCTTACTCAGTCCATTACATTTTATTTCATTACATTACATTTTATTACTTTACAATTTAGTACATTACATTAGGTGAGGTTACACTCTCAGAAACTTCTAAATTGCTTTTAATGTAAAGTACAGGAAAGTTATTATCATGTACGTAAATTAAATTTAATGTTCACTTACAGTAATTTTAATGTACATTAAATTTAATCTACGTGTACAATTAAATTTACGGTAGACAAGTAAGTAAAGTCAACAGACGTGCATGAAATCTACATTGATTTTAATTTACGCTTTAAATTTAATGTACATGTACATTAATCTCCCTTTAATATTCGAGGCACATTAAAATTCATGTAAGTTGTACATTAAATATACATTAAATTTAATGTAATTTCTGACAGCGTACGTTACATTAAATTGCATGCGATTCCATTACGTCAGTAGAAAGTAACTGCGTCAACATCATAGGATGGTCGTCCACAGATGCGTTATGTTGTTGCAGAGCAACATGCACGCGTCCTTCACGTACGAGGGGCGGCGCGCGGGCGACTACGGCAGCGCGGTGCGGCGCCCCGAGCACACGCTGCTGGGCCACCCGGGGCTGGAGCCCGAGGTGATGCTGCACGGCTCGCTCGCCGTCGACGACGGACAGGTGAGTCCCTCCCTGCCTCTCTCTCTCTTTCCCTCTCTCTCACTCTCTCTCTTTCTCTCTCTCACTCTCAAGATTTTAAAAAACCGAAGTAGATAGTTGTAGTTTTAAGTGCATTTTATCTCTACCTACAATAACCGTACAAGAACCTACAGCAATGAACAGTAATCTTCTTGCATCCAACTTCGAGTGTGGCAAAAATTAATTATACTTGCGAACTCAGTAGAAGTGCAAATTCATGAGGTTACTAATATTGAAAAAACTTTTAGTATGAAAATATCTTAATTCAGCATTTTGTTTATTACGTCATCCATACTCTCGCAAGAAACCATGTGAACTCAAGAACTGTATAAAAAGGTCCTAAATTCTTTTTTTTTTCTATTGCTATCCACTAAGCGGTTTTTCTGTTTCCCAATAAGTTGTTTCTGTCGAAACACAACTCGCAACTTGAATAAGTTGAAGCATATTTTGATATCTCGTCCATCTTTGTCTTTCGACCTTCCACCCGTCTGGACGGCACAATACAACCCAAACAATAGAAACAAAATTTCGAATACAATCAATCAGGCGCCGTCAGAACTTTCCTTCTTCCCCATTTCATTTGAAATGAGATCGTAGGGGCAAAAAACAATGAAACGAATTAAGAGACAAAGGTATTAGAAAGATAGAAAAGAATAATGAGAGAAACTCTATTATTACAAGGAATGTTTTCATTATCATTTAGTTGCCCTTAGAGATTCATATACGTGACAGATGTAGTACCTGATTATTACTTTGTCTTACGCACCATATTTTATTGTAATCTAAAGTAAACATGATCTAAATTCATTATCCACTTGCTTTGTGAATACTAAATTGAAAACGATACCTTTTGTTTCATTTTTTCTTGTTTTCGATTGTAATAAAGAAATATTTGCATTTTGTTAACCAAGTTTCTTTCGAGATTCTTTTAGCTTGCTCTGTTTTTTGTCATTTCTTATCGTGATCACACCGCTTGTCATTTGCGATCAAATTTCCTTTTCATTTCGGGGATCATGGCGCCGCAAGAAATCTACCAAAAAATAAACATGTGTATATACTGATTATCACTTCGGCATCTGCATAACTTTTTTGAATTAATTTCAATTCTATAATATAATTTCGTTATTCACCTGCTTTTTAAAGTAAATCATGTTTTATTTGAATTTCCCTTTTAAGAAAGACCTTTACTTTGAGCTAGGCAAGTTCTCCCGGGAGTCCTTTCGAGTTGCTGTGTTGACCGCTTGTCACTTCTGATCTCATTTCCAGTTCGTTTCGTGAATCTTCTCGCCGAAAGAAATGAACCGTCAATAATAAGCACGATGTGCAGACGTGCGTTTATCAAAGCTCGTTCTACGGGCAAGTTCACCCCCCTGCAGCACCGTAAACACGTCTAACATATGCTCTGATAACTTCAACACCTCAAACCCGTTTGACTGGCACTTTATCTCCCCGTCCACAATCACAACTTCGCATCTTTCGCCATGCTTAGTTTCCCAGCAAAAATGGGACGCCGAAACAAGTCTCTCGATTTGCGTTTACACATTACGATCACCTGTCCGCGGGACGTGACTGGAATGTAATTTGAAACATTTCGCCTCGACGATAATATCGCTGATTTGTTTATGAATGTGGACATGTGTCAAATAAACGAAAAGGGTGTTTGTCCTACTTCGTAAAACTGTAGTCGTGTACTACGTGTGCGCGCTGAAGCGAAGAAAGAGCGAACAACGCAACTCCCTTGTATGTCCGCTGAAAGAATTGGGTCGATAAAGGCGCTTCGAGATCAGCATTCGAGACTATCGAATTAACCTCTCGTCAAGTTGCCTGCGTAAAACGGTACATCAAAGGGAGCCGATGCCGTATATGGAAACAATTAGCGTACGGGACGAGAGTTGTTCCGTCAATCACAGACCGTAGGGAGGAAACGGCGCATCGGGCCTAGGCGGAGGCGTGCTTTCGCTAATGAAGTGAATCGGACGACGGAGTCGCGTCACGGAGGAGACAAATGGCGCAAGTAATTGTCTACTGATTGTCTTTCGTTTTTACAGCGTCTTCGCGAACTCTGGATGGCTGCGTTACATCTGAGCATCATGTTTAACTAGATTCTTTTCTGGGCGCGTGAAAGGTGAAATCTAATCAAAATTATGCGAAAATCTTCTAAATAATTAGTAGTAAATCCTAGGTCAGCAGCACTACATGTAAAAATATAAAAATATTCGTGTAATATCAGAAATACGTTAAATTTAATTGATGATTTTAGGAATTCCGTGTAGAACAAATTACTATTGAATAAATGATAAATTCAAAGTGCCATTTCTATTCCACAAATATTGAAAATTGGTGCTTCACTTTTCTGAGCTATTATGAAGTGTTGTGTGATTATTTAAATGACTGTATATGAAATTTAATTGTTTGTTCTTGCCATCCATGATTATCCACGATCACAAAATGAAATCATCCTCCACTTTCGCGAGATTCGAACCCAAAAGTCAAGCAAAGAAACGGTTACCGTTACAACATCTTGTCTTTTTCAGGATGATTTGTGTACTCTAAATACAACTATTGTATTATATATCAATCGTTTTAGTGTCACTCTATTGAAAGCCTCGTTCCGTGTTTTTCTTGGGCTTTCCGGCACCTGTTTGGTCCGCTTCTTGTGGGTCCCTCGTGCGCATCATCTTGTCCTGTGTGGTGTCTCAGAGCGAATCAAAGGGGAGCGCTCGGCGCCCGGTCGCCGTCCGCGGCCTTGGGCCATTGAGGCTACGGGAGGCCGAGGGCCGCGCGCCTCCGCCACAAAGAGCGGCTGCGGCTCCCGCGCATCTTTTCAGCCTAATGAAGGCGCGGCCGGCACCTGCCGCGCGGCCCCGCTGCCCTCCCGCCCGCCGCAATCCCCGCCTTCACTCGCCCTCATTTCGCCACAGCCTCCTCCGCCTCCGCTTACTTTTCCTCCTCTACCTTCGTATCCACCTTCGTCTCGGTATCGCCTTTCGCTCCGCCTTCATCTCCACCTCCGCCTTCGTCTCCGCCTCCGCCTTCGTCTCCACCTCCACCTTCGTCTTCACCTCCGCCTTCGTCTCCACCTCCGCCTTTGTCTCCACCTCCGCCTTCGTCTCCACCTCCGCCTTCATCTCCACCTACGCCTTCATCTTCATCTCCACCTCCGCCTCCATCTCCACCTCCGCCTTGAATTCCCTTTCGGCCTTAATTTCCGCATTCATATCTGCCTCCACCTTCATTTCCCTCATCATCTCCCTCTTCGCCTTCATCTCTACCTCCATCTTCAACTCTTCCTTCCCCATTGAATCCGTCTTCATCTACGCCTCACCTTTCGCCTCCGCCTTTATGTCCACCTCAGCCTTCATCTCCACCACTACCTACATCCCCGCCCCCCCAACCTTCCCGCCTCTCTCTCCCCCTTTCATCTCCGCCTCATCATTTGCATCCACCTCCGCCTTCACCTTTCTCTCTCTCTATTTCTCTCTCTCCCTCTCTCTCTCCCTCTCTCTCTCCCTCTCTCTCTCTCTCTCTCTCTCTCCGCTTGACCTTTCGCCTACGCCTATATCTCCGCGTCCACCTTCATCTCCGCATCCGCCTTCACCTCCCTCTTACTCCGCCTCGTCATTCGCCTCCGTCTCCACCATCATCTCCTCCCTCAACTTAGAATCCGCCTCCGCTTTCATTTTCGCCTTCAACTCCGTCTCAGTCTTCATCTCCTCCTTCGTTCTCACCTCCGCTTCAATGACCGCCGGCGCAGTCTCGATCGCTGCCGCTGCCCACGCAGCCGCCCCCACTGCCACTGTTTGCTGCCACCGTCTCCGCCACCCCCTGCCATCCTTAAGCAAATTGAAGGAACGTTCAGTGGAATTTGAGTTGCCCTGTGATTTGCTTTGGCTAATTCTCCCTCCCACCTTGATCTTCTCATTTACAGGCACCGCGCCGCCGCCTCCTCCGACTTATATTTGTCCCAGTTACGCAGAATCCTCCCGGTGTACTTTGCTGAATTAAAGTAAAAAGATTCTTTGAATTGAAATTAATGTCATTTGGCACACTACTACAACTCTTCCGGAATTCATCTCCATTCCCATCGTCTAATATAATGAATACGAAATCATGTTTGTGCTTTTCTCTGTCTAAAGTTCGATTCGCCTTATGAGCACTAGCTCTATAAGTACCGCTCACTGTATTTCGCTTCTGTCCATGGCTTACGCGTCAATCAGCCGACATCCTGTGCACTGCAATAATCACTGCAGCGCATTCCCTTCTTCCGTGTCGGGTTACAGCTCCACTGTCGTGGTCAATTGCTAACGTTGCTGTCGCCTCCATTGACTCAAATCCAAGTACGTGCCTGAAAGAAGTGCATGCCAAACTAGTTTATGTACCCTACACGCTCGTCTCTATCATCGCATGTAACATTTCCTGAAATCACAACCCCATTACTACTATCATTGACAGACTGTCTCCATCGCTACTGCTGACATTATTTACTTACATCCCACCGCTACAGTAGCAGTAACATCACCGACTGCACCCTATCACACCAACTCTTCCCCCACTCCCAATCCAGCGCTCCATCACCAGCAGGTAAATAAGCTCTTGAATTAAATTTCAATCTCCCGAATATCTTTGCGTCCCTCGGCTTCTTGCTGTGCGCATCCCGCGAGCGCGCGTGTATAACCTTTTAATTATTCACGTGACGGGTAATGGAGTCGCGGGCGGAGCTATGCGGCGCGCGGCATTGTTTCGGGGGCGACGCGCGGGCGGTTGGGCGGGCGACGGCGGGCGGGCGAGCGGGCGGGCGTGATGGATCGGCCGCGGGCACGGCCGCTCATCAGTCACGCGCCCTTTGTGCTCCTCTGCTCTCTTTGTGACGCGGCCTATTCACGGCGCGCGCCCGCCGCCAACGCCGCCGACGCCAGCGCCGCCCGCGGGCTACGCTACCGGCCGCCCCGCCGCCACCACCGCCGCCGCCGGTCCAGACGGCCAGCAGCGCCGCGCGGCGCCGGCTACCTGTGAGATAATTAATGCGAAGGACCTCGAGTGGCGGGCGAGGGTTGGAGGCGCTGGAAATCGCCGGGCGTTGCGTAGGAATTCGAAAGAATTCTACAGTCGTCTTTAGATTAGCGGTGTATCACAAGGGTTTATTTCTGGTACTATGTTTAGCCTCGCAGGACTTAAACGTTTCGAAGAAAATTGAATTGAATTTGCCTTATTTTACGTGGTGAGACTCAGGCCATGAGGCCTGCTCTTCCGTCTGACCACGCAAATTTCGTTACACTCCTTTCACCAACCATGGGAGAAAGAAGGTATTACTTGGGCGACGAAAGAGGTGATTTGAATTTAGCTCCGAGGCATCATTTAGGCTTGAGGATCTTTTACATGCAGTAAATGTACTAACATGGGACAGCCGGCTTTACTTCCCCTCCGAAGGAAGGCGTACGAAGGATTTTTTCGCCCTTAAAATCTACGGTTTCGATCAGGTTTGAACCCGCAAACTTGGGTATAGCAGTCCGATACGCTAACCGCTACACGATCGCCGCCATCAAACACCGTAGCCGCCATCACACCATCCCCGCCATCGCACCATGGCCACCATGCCCGAAAAATGTATTGTATGAAGTATAATTACAAATAGCGCTACGGTGTCCACCCTCCAACACCAAATTCTAGCCGCCGCTTGCAGTAACGTGTAGTCTTAAGGATAAATAAACACGTAAACTAAATCTAAACGAAGCGAGAGGTCGCCAGCTACTTGTGTGATAATTAATGCGAGGTAGCTGAAGAGGAGGGGGTGGATATAATGGACACTGGCGGACGTTCAGAATTCATAGAAACGGTTAGTGCAACTGAAATGTGTTAGCATGATACAAGGGTTTGTTTTTGGTTAATGATCTTCATGCAAGCTTCAAGGCTTTAAACTCGCTGGCGACGCTATCGGTCGCCACCGCCGTCGGGTTGAACCACGCGGATGCTGACTACCTGTGGTATAATTAATGCGTAGCTTGAGCAGTGAGTTGAGTGTTGGAGAGTTGGAATTCACTAAAATTTCACTGGCCTCGTACTCCCAACGTTGTCCAAGCCGTCTTCAACTCCAACTTAACAAAACTAATTCTTCTTCTTCTTAGACAACATTGACCTGACTGATGTTTACGGTTATCGCAAGGTTTTTTTCTCATAAATGAAATGACCATATCGGTGAAGAAGAGAGTGTGTCGTGCTGCACCATATTGGCGCCGGCTGTTTGGGAAAGCTGATGCAGAAAAAACTGGAGTGCGCGATGGGAGTTGAAATCGGAGGACATTTGTAATTCTATAGAATCAAGAAGTCGAGAGATTTTAAATGCTGTATCGCTAGGGTTTATATTTCTTGCACTCGTTTTTCGTAACAAGAACACACCTGCTTTTTATGAGGTAATTGGAGTAGTTGGTGTAGTGGGCGAGGGCAGGATGTGTAGAAATCAGCTTGAACGAGGAATTAGAAGCCAAAAGAACGATTTTTTTAATCTCACAGGTTTATTTTGGGTTCTGTTATTTGTTAAGGAAAGAAACCGGCTCCCTAAGGGATAATTAATACGGAATAGTAAGAACGGTCGACGAGGATTGGAAGTATAAGAATGCTTCGAGTTTTCATGTCATGCAAGGTTTTATATCTTGTGCGTCGTTAATATCAGGATCGTAGGCGGAAAAGTTGCATGTTCCTCTACGATAATTAATTCCGAGCAATTTTGGAATCTTGTGTGGCCTCCAAAGATTGAATATGATGTGCTGAACACTTGTAATTCGACAGAACCATGTAATTAACTAGTTTTGTTGATGAATCAAGAGCATTTATTTCTGGTCTACTGTTTTTTTATATAATTCGATTTCAAAGTTACTGTCCATGTGTTGAGTTATTAACACGAATCAGCTGCAATGCTGTATGTAAATCGGTGATGATTGAATTCGACAAACCCTTACTGACTAAATTTTGTGCTTATATGTTTTACAAGAATTTTCATCTAGAGTACTGTAAACACGATGTGGTCTTGTGTAGTATTATTGACTCTTTCTCATCAATCACCGTATTTCTCGAGTTTTCCAGAACTTCATTATGCTACCGTGATCGGCACCAGTAGCTCACTGCTGCTGTCTGGCTAGAAATGAATTAATGTCCTTGGTTAACCTCTTCCTCTATTGCATCTGATGTCTAACGTTGAAATTAGAATATTTTGTGTTTGGGAAATTAGATTGATTAAAGAATGTAGATGATAAATTTTACCTTTAAAATTTTCCTTTAAAAATAAACGGAAACATAAATGATTTGCTGACATGTTTTTTCATCTAAACTCACTTAAAGTGAATACGTTAGTTTCATATTTTTCAAATAAATTCGTGAAGAGACAGTAGCCTTAAAAAAGCACAGATTTTTATTCATCGGCGTATATTTGTCAACATCATTTATGGTTAAAATGACAAGATGCGTGGGCTGTGAATCCGTTTACTGTTTTTAAATTTCCATTCTTTCCTTTTTATATTTTCCTGTGCCTTGGAAGAACGCACCACTTGACTGCTGCTTTGGCCGAGTCGATCGCCCTATTTTGCGAGCTGCTTCCTCCCTCCCTCCCTCCCCTGCCCCGACGCGGCCGTGAGGACGTTCCATCGGAGGGACATAAAGCACCTGCGCCCCCACGCCCCGCCCCCTGCCGGGGGAGATAAGACCGCAGGCGCATGTGTGGGGGCGAGTGTGATGTGGAATGAAGGGAAGATGCGAGGGTGAGGAATAAGGCTATAGCCATACCAGGGCCCAATATGCGGAAGGCGAGAGTTTCGTTGACAAGAAGTGTAATGTGTATAAAATAAAAGCCCTTTGGTGAGAGAAAAATCATTGTTACAGAATGTCATTATATTTGACATGAATATTTGTTTCTGGTAAGGTAAGGTGAAAGGTAAGGAAATGTTATAAAATGCTGTAAAACAGATTTTGAACAAGAACACAAAATGAGTGTAAATAGATGTTGCCTATTATTAATAACGTAATGGTGTAAATATTATTGATACCAGACAACAGTTTTTATTTACACTTATATAAAAAAGTATCTATATCACCAAAGATCTAATTAACACAAAATGAGTAAAGCCCTTTAAATTGATTTCCAGAACACAATGGAATAGTATTTCATTATTGTACACGACGTCAGGCGCTGCACTGCGTTGTACGATGCACTTTATTACACCTAACGAGCGGCGAGTTGAAGCATTAAAAGGAGGCTGTGAGTGACAGAGACGGTGGAGGAGGTTTACAGTCGCAGATGAAGGGTCGATTGGGCTGTGAGCGCTGGTCAATGGGTACCGTCGGGGGCCCGAGGGTTGAAAAGGAAGGCAGGGAGAGAGCGACGGTCAGGCTGTGTTCACGAGCACGCTAAGAGAGGTAAGCGAGCGACGAGCGGGCTACGAGCGAAGGGCGAAGAGTGACGAGCGAGCTGCGACCACGATCAGGTTAAGAGCGGATTAAGACAGAGAATCACGTTAAGTACGACAAGCGGACTAAGTGCGAAGTGAGACGAGCGAGCCAAGAGCAACGAGCAAACTAAGAGCGATGAGTGAGCTAAGAGCGACAATCGGGAGTGACAATTGGGAGCGACAATCGGGAGCGACAATCGGGAGCGACAACCAAAGAGCGTCAAGCGGGTTAAGAGCGACTTCTACCTAAAAGCGAAGATCTACGAGTGACGAACGGACTAAGAGTGAAGTGCAGACTATGAGCGAAAAACTGGCTAAGAGCAAATATTTAAGAGCTATGAACGGACTAAGAGCGAATGTTTAAGAGCAACGAGCGGTCTAAGAGCGAATGTTTAAGAGCAACGAGTGGGCTAAGAGCGAAGATTTAAGAGCAACGAGCGGGCAAAGAGCGAAGATTTAAGAGCAACGAGCGGGCTAAGAGCGAAGAACGAGCTAAGAGCGAATGTTAAGAGCAACGAGCGGGCTAAGAGCAATGAACGAGCTAAGAGCGAATGTTAAAGAGCAATGAAAGGGCTAAGAGCGAAGGGTTGAAGGGGAAGAGCGGTGCGCGCGCGGTGGCGGCCCGGCCATGTGGGCGTGGAGGGCCAGCGCAGCGCCACTCGAGGGCGGCGCCGCGTCGTTACGCGCATTGAGGCGCGGAATCAACGCCATTGTAGCCGGCAATTAAAGACATTGTGCCTCGCGCACTCGAACCCGGACCCCCCCCTCAGCCCCCTCACGCTCCGTGTCAAGAGCAGGGCGCGAAGGAGCGGAAATGCGCGGAAGGAATTTGCCGGTATCGCATTATCTGATGTTTTACAACTTTGGACTTACGGAATTTGGCAGTTGCTGTTTGCATTTTCTCTAATGAGATCTGCGTCTGAGATCATCGGTTCTGTACTCGAGATGTTGAGTTTGTATCGGACATTAGGTTCAGAAAAATGATGTGGTTCTTACCTTGTTTCCTTTTTTACGATCCGATCCGGCTGTTTTGCAATTTTTGAATATCTGTCATTGACACTGTCATGAATGCATTCAACACATTTGTCCTTGGAGCAAAAAATGTTTTTCGATGATATAAATAGTAATGTTGAATTTTATTCCGTCATGCTCTGTATGATGTTCCTTCATTCATTAATTTATTCATTCACATTTAGAAGATATAAATTAAAAATTTCGTTCATATTTAGAAGATATAAATGTATAAATTTCGTACCAATGCTCAGAATTTTTTTCTCCTCCTTCTCCTGTTGTTCTTTTCCTGTTTCGACCGTTAACATTGGGCTGCTAAATCTAAATATAGTTCGGCACATTACCATTATTTTGGAATAGACTACTTCCTAAATTGCGTCGTCAAAAATTTCATTAGCATGGAAATCTAAATATCTCGTTAGTGTGTGCTGCGGCCGTTCCCTTTCGCTTCCGTATTGGAGGTGCTGCTCTCTGGCGGATGCAGGCGGTGCCTCGGCTACAGCCGTGCGCCGCGCTGGAACTAGGATGCGACGTCTTCAAAACATCGATGTTTTTATGCAATCGTCAATGTTTTTAACATCGATGTTGTGTGTTCGATGGTTTTACATGGTTGATATTATTGAGGCCTAACAAAATTCTATAATAGTTTTCAGATATTCATAAATAGGTTATTCCTCAAATAAATGAAGATTTTTTAATTATCGTGATGTTTTTTTTTTGTCGGATAATTCTCAATTAAAAATTAATAAACGTGGTCTCTTTCAAATTAAATCCACTCCACACGTGAACTACAATAGTTACTTACCTAGTTTTAAAACCATTGATGTTGAGTAACGTCCATGGTACGTAACCACTCATCATTTCTTACAGTAATCAGGAAATCAGATTGGGATGCAGTCGGTTTGTGGTTTTTTTGGGGAGACAGGTAGACTGCTTAAGAAAAGTTGGCCGCGGGATGCTGTCGATAGGTATATGCCCATAGTTAGCCGTTCGTCTTATTCGCGTCGGCGGATGAGGAGGGTCGGTGGTCGCGCGTGAAGGGGTCTTTGAGGTGGAGGCGCAGAGCCTGCTCTACCGTCGGCGCTCTCTAGATAAGGCGGCGCTGTGACGGCCGCTGCCTAATAGGCCAGCCAAGCGTGGGAGGGGGCTAAACGGTACTGCGCAAGTGGTTGCGCCGAGGAATTGCGGACGGTGCGCCGAGGAATTGCAGACGATGCGCCGAGGAATTGCAGACGGTACACCGAGGAATTGCAGACGGTACACCGAGGAATTGCGGACGGTGCGCCGAGGAATTGCAGACGATGCGCCGAGGAATTGCAGACGGTACACCGAGGAATTGCAGACGGTACACCGAGGAATTGCGGACGGTGCGCCGAGGAATTGCAGACGATGCGCCGAGGAATTGCAGACGGTACACCGAGGAATTGCAGACGGTACACCGAGGAATTGCGGACGGTGCGCCGAGGAATTGCAGACGATGCGCCGAGGAATTGCAGACGGTACACCGAGGAATTGCAGACGGTACACCGAGGAATTGCAGACGGTACACCGAGGAATTGCAGACGATGCGCCGAGGAATTGCAGACGATGCGCCGAGGAATTGCAGATGGTGCGCCACGAGAAGTAAAATTGTGCCTACGTTACTCTGCAAGAGATCGTTGAAGGACTTGGAAACAGATAGATAGACTTCAGACTTTGAGATATTATGCAAAATATCTACAATGTCATTATAACTATAAGAATTTTGTTACAAAATTTACTTTGCCATTTAATTTTAATATCTAAGGCTGTTTACAGGCACGAACTGAAAGGTTATGGTGCGGGCCGTGTAGATAGTAGTATCTTAATTTTTGCCAAAATGTGACATTTTACTTTCTGATTTAGAAATAAAATTAAATAGTTTGAAACTTACTTCGGTTTTAGATTACCCTATGTGATCGCATAGATTTTTTGGAGTTCTTAAATCTTGTACGTTTAATGTGTCCAAGAATAAGTATGAAAAACGCTGGTTTAGCTCCTGCCGCTTGACTTTTCGAGAATTATATGGTTCGGTAAATTTGCTGCCAGTAACTTCCTCGACGTTTCAAACCTGACGGTTGGAAGATCGGAGCTGAGGATTACATTTCCTTCTAAAGTAAAGACGTTACATTAAATATAACTTCATATAAATACATTTTATTTAAAATTGTAAAATTCAGTGAATAAATAAATATTTTCACACAATTGTTTCAGTATTTTTAAAAACAATTGTCATTTTCCCCTTATATTTAAGTCATTTTTAAAGAATTTTTAGGTCATCAGAATCCGAGCCCTGATGATGAGACATTTACAGATTAACTTCTTGTCCCAATTGACATTCTCCATTCACAACTTGCGATTAAAAACGAATGAATTTTTTAACACATCATTAAGAGTGTGCGTGGATTTCTCATTGCATGAGCCCACATTTATTCAACTTGCAATTAAAACACGGATACAGTTTGTAATATCTTAGATCTTTGTGGCCGTCATGATAATAAATCGGTTTTTTGAACGCGCTTAGTTGTCATGAGGCGGACTGGCTGCGTTGCTCAAGAGTCGTCCCTTCGGTGACCTAAACGCCCTCGGTTGACCCGCAGGGCACAGGGCGTCCTTCAGCCATTGACTTTTGCGGGCCAAATCCCCCTCTGAAAAGGGGGGACCGCTGTTAAGATCTCCCCTGCCGGCCGACTTCGGCGAAACAGAGGAGGTCGATGGTGTGCATTTGAAACGCCTGCCCAAATTCTTTTTGAAAACATCGCACTTTTGAATCGATTTTTATCGAAAGAATATTTGAATTGAATTATCTGTCACAGTCAAGAAAGTTTTCATAGTTTCACAGCAAAAGGGCGCAACTAGAGAATTTACCTGTTATCAGACCCACTGTGGGATTGCCCAGAAAACCAAAATCACCAAAACTGTTCTAGAATAAGTAAATTGTAGTAGAAGGTTAAAAAATGGTCCATTTGATAGATTACGACGTAATAAACGTAACTGCTGTCACTTAGGGAAATGAGAAGAGGATTAAAGGGCCTATAGCCCATCCTTTCCGAGTTGAGCACTACGGTATCGTATGACAAGTGTTGCAGGAGTAATGCGCGCCTGATTGTTTTACTACACCGCAATACTCGAAATGCTTGTTATATTTTCGTCTGAAATATGTTTCACACACCCCTGTGGGCAATTCGTAACTCAGCACTATCCCACTGTCAGGGTTTTGTGTAGATGGTGATTTAAAAGTCTTAAAAACCATCATATTTTTTAGCGTATTTGTACGGTTTGATTTGATTTTTTTCGTGTTTCCGGGCACGTCAACTGCTTTGGTCATTAGTCCCGTTAGTGTAGTGCATGTTTTTTATCGGGAGATGGCGGTGATCTTCCCTCGCTGGATGGCGAGATCCGGCGCCGACATACCGTCGGCTAGTGGGGTTTCCCCCTAACCAGGACTCCCACCAGCCGGGCACCGCCCTAGCCGGGTCAAGCTCTAAGCTCCCGACCGGTCTCCCAGAATATGTGGTAGTGTAGTGCATGTTAGTGTAAGTGTATGTGTGTGTAAGGGGAGAGGATAGGACAAGGAAGAGGAAGGAAAGGTCACTCGCGGTCCGTGGCCCGTTTGGTAGGGTACTGCTCTGGCATTCACCTAGTATTGATCGGAGAAACCATGGAAAACTACCGATCAGAGCAGCCGGCCGCTAGAATTCTCCTCCAGACAGCGACTGAATTCGACCTAGCTGACAAGCTAGTGTCGAAAATCCTGCCGCCGTGGGGAGTGGGAACCTAGGACCTCCCGGCCAGAGGCGCTGCAGTGACATCAGTTGATGCACTGAGCTATCGCTCCCGGTTTAAAAACCATAATATTTTTAGCGTATTTGTACGGAATCGTAGTCTACTAGACTTCGCCGCCCGAGGTATCCTCCCGTGATGATACCCTTGGCTTCATGGCAGCGAGGAGCGAGAGGCATCTATTTGTTTAGTATGTGGGCCATTCAATTACCCCGGACCTCCTTCGCCCGTCCGTCGAATGCCTCATTTCCCGCGCTTTCTGCCCCTATCTCCCCCTCCGCCCAGCGCCGCCTCTCCTTCGATGCATCCGTCTGCGGTGGCGGGGGGGGGCTGCTCTTTTCATTTCCCCGCGCCGCTTTATCTCTTCTCGGGGGCGTGGCTGCCGCAGCCGGCGCGTCGGAGGCTCAGACACCGTCTCCTGGCGTCGGCGTCAAGGAGCTAGTAGTAAGGATGCGACATCGATGCTCATGTTTTCAAAATATCGAAGTTTCTATAAAATCATTGAACCTTAAAAACCATTATACTTTTTTAGCATTTTTGTACGGGATCATAGTGTACTACACTTCGCCACCCGAGGTATCCTCCCGTGATGATACTCTTGGCTTCATGGGTATGGGAATTAAGAGTTTTTGAAGACTAGTATTTTTTTTAACTTCCATGTTTTGTGTTGGATATTTTTTAAATGAACAAATCCATCATAAAATCCTATAATCATTTCCAGTTATCTAGGAATTGAATATTCCTCAGACCAATGTAACCAAGTGTGAAAAATAAATAAAATCGAGTTTTCGTCAATAAGAGAGACTACATTATTAATATAGGCTAATAAATAGTCGGATCACATTATTCAAGTTTCATTAATTGTCCTGAAAACTTTTGGACTTTCGTTTGTCAGTTCAATCTTAATTAAAATTAATGAACGAGACCACTTTGAAATTAAATCCCCCCTGCGTGAATTTAAATGGTGATTAATCCAATTTTAAAATTATCTATGGTTTGGGAGTGATATTTTATCAATGTCGATGTTTCAGTTTTGAGCATGGATGTTTACAGACATCTCATTTGCGATGTCGCATTCCTTGCTGGTTGCTGTGGGGCGTAGCTACTGCTACCGTTAACGCAGAACGCCATGAGGTCGTCAGCGAACTCTTGCACCTGAATAGCCCAGCAGCGTTATTTCGTGGCACCGAGTGACTGTGGTAGCAGTAGCGCCTATCCCTCTCTGCGTGAAATGTGTGAGGAAGCGTAGACTGTAGATTGCTGCGCGTTTGCCTGCAAATGACGTCAGTGTGCTTCAAATAGTTTGTATTTTTCATAGATTACGGTATCACAGTTCGGAATCTGGGCGAAACCAGTGCGCCCCATATTGAAGGTACTCAAATCGCGGAGTTTGCCAACTTACCTACTGGCATCGATTCTGGCCGTGGTAATGACCGATTGCTAAAATGATGATTGGTAAAGCCGCGAACGTGATCGTTGTGGGTTCACATTGTAAAGCCGCAGTTGTCATATCTGTTTCCATCGTCACTACCCTATCACGTTGGACCGATCGTAACATAAACTTTTGCCGAACAAAATGGACCGATGACACCGACATCAACATGACAGGTCATGAAACAGGGGAATTTATGACACGACATGATATGTCATGGGCAGAGACTTCAATACGACGTCTGTATGACAGTTTCTCCGATACAGACACGACTTTGAGATTGGCCGCTTTGATATGGATATCAACACCGACATCCACACCAACTCCACACCTTAAATAAAAATTTGCTATCCCTATCGCCGAGGTTAACGCGACATGTCACCCCCCTCCTCCACACATCTACTACTCTACTTCGGTCCGTCACCGCTACTTTATTCTCCACCGACACCACATTCACCCGACGTCACTTTTTGCGCCGCCCCATCATCACCTCGTTGGGCGCTTCGACCTGGGCCTTCTGCACCACTCGCTGCGTGCGGCGCCTCCGCTCTCGATGGCCCCGGGCGCTTTCAATATTTTATCTGGCGCCGCCGGCGGCGCTGGCAGTGGGGGGCGGGGCGGGCGCGGGCGCTCGAGGTGTCGTCATTTCCCAGGGGGAAGAGCCCGAGGGGCCGGCCAAAGAAGAGCGCAATCTCCATTCTTCCCCCTCCCCCCTCCCCACACGGCGCCGGAGATACCGCCGCCTCCCAAACCCCTCGCCCCTCCCCCGCACCGCACCGCACCGCACCGCACCGCACCGCACCGCGCCGCGCCGGGGGAATATATGGAACAATATGTTAAGCGGGAATGGCCGTCGCTGATCTCAGTGCCCCATATTACGTGCCTTATGGCGTAACTTGTCATCGCGGGGGGTAATTTGGGTCGGCTGCACGATGCGCTAGAGGTTTTACGGTGTTTGATGGAATTGGTCCGTAAATAAACCTCCGTAGCCCTTTCTTCCTGCAAAAAACGTAACAGATGCCCTTCCGAAGCACCGAAAAGAATATTAAGAGTTCTTATTTCATTTATACAAAACGTATTAATAGATTATTATAAATTCTGATGAATTTTAATAATTCACTCTTGATTGGGAAGAAATCGTCATAGCTTTCGATTTAAAAATTAGAACCTAAATTCAAAAGTTACGAGTATTATTAATTATAGTATCATATTAATAACAATAATACGATATTTATAAAATCGTATGTTATTATTGTTGGTTTCAAGTCATAAAAAGAATGCATCATATGGATGTCAAATGAATTGGAATGCTTGAATAGAAATTCCGCCGCAATGCATCAAGTAAACAAACAAGGGAAGAGCGAAAAAAATATCACTTGTGTCACCCTACGAATAACGTGTCACAATCACACTAGCACACACACAACAGTGCCACACATGCTGGGAGACTGGTCGGGAACTTAGAACTTGGCCTGTCTGGAGCAGTGCCCCGCTGGTGGGATATACCTGGTCGGAGAAAACCCCGCTAATTGACGGTAGGTCGGAACCGGATCTCGCCAACCTTCTGGAGAAGATCACCGCCACCTCCCAATGAAAAACATGCACTACACCCACGTGACTAATGACCTCAGTAGTTGACGCGCCTGGAATCACTAATAATCAAATCAATCAATCAACCCAGGGCTACTCCAGCTTTGTCACTCCTCCCTCCGTGCACCACAGCGTCCTGTGCCGCGACCGGTCAACCCTGTCCACCTTCACCCTCTGTCGCCCCGCTACACCTTCCACCCTGCCAGGCCACTGTGCACCACCTGCACGGTGCTTCTCAACGCCCCGCCCCACTCAATTGATTGATTGATTGATTCATGTTTCCGGGCGCGTCAACGGCTTTGGTCATTAGTCCCGTTAGTGTAGTGCATGCTTTTTCTCGGGAGATGGCGGTGATCTTCCCCCGCTGGATGGCGAGATCCGGCGCCGACCTACCGTCGGCTAGTGGGATTTTCCCCCTAACCAGGACTCTCCCACCAGCGGGGCACCGCCCCAGCCGGGACAAACTCTAAGCTCCCGACCGGTCTCCCGGGATATGTGGTAGTGTAGCGCATGTTAGTGTAAGGGTGTGTGTAAGGGGAGAGGATAGGACAAGGAAGAGGAAGGAAAGATCGCGCGCGGTCCGTGGCCCGTTTGGTAGGGTGCTGTTCCGGTATTCGCCTGGTGTTGATCGGAGAAACTACGGAAAACTACCGATCAGAGCAGCCGGCCGCTAGAATTGTCCTCCAAACAGCGACTGAATTCGACCTAGCTGAAACGCTAGTGTCTAAAATCCGGCCGCCGTGGGGAGTGGGAACCTAGGACTTCCCGGTTAGAGGCGCTGCAGTGACATCAGTTAATGCACTGAGCAACCGATCCCAGTCCCCACCCCACTCAACTCGGCTCTTGTCCACTCCACTCCACTCCACTCCACCCTGCTCTGCCACGTCCACGCAGGGCACTGGCACATTTTATGCATTCTTCCACAATTATTGATGGTCGAAAAACTCGCGTCTTGTCGCGTCTGTCACGAAACCCCCGACAGGCATTTAAAACGACCGGTGCGGCCTTCCGTCTCATTTTTACCATCGGTCTTTTCCAACGGTGAAATTGCCACTTGTGTCCCACGATAATTTACTCAATATTATAATTTTGTTTTTCTCTGGAATGGCTGACGCGTGTTTGTTTTTTTTGTTTCGTTTTTTTTTTCTTTCGCGTATTCCTGGAAAGTCGTGGCGCGGACAGGGCAGTGGGAAGAAAAGTCACGTCATTTGCCTGAGGAATGCGGGTGGGGACAGGGTCAGACGAGATGTCGTGCAGACGTCTGATTCTCTGGTCTCTGGCCACCCATCCCTTACCCTTGTCTCTCTTTCCTCCAGCACTACCGCGTTATTCATATCATGCCAACCTCATTATCACCTGTTCATTAAATTATTCGTTCTAGGTACGATTATAATTTCAACTTCTGTATTGACGGCGAAGTTTACTTCAAAAATATGGATGTCAGCGATCATGGAAATATCTATCCCAGTTTTGATTTGGCATTCAGTGTTCTGAGTTACTATACTACATTTATTTCATTTTATCGTGAAGTACTTAAACGTTTATCCCTCTGATGATCAAATAGTTTTGGTCAAATAGATTTGCCATTCAGTGTTCTGAGTTACTATACCAAATTTATTTCATTTTATCGTTAAGTACTTAAAACGTTTTTCCCGCTGGTGATCAAATAGTTTCTATTAAATTCTGACACGTGATTTGACTCCCTCACGGATTTGAAAAGACAAGATTTTCGTTTCTTTAACTGTTCATTTTCAATAAGGAAGTACGCGAGCGATCCTGTCCAGTATATTAAGCCCGTTTAAGCGGGAAGTGTCTACGGGTATTTCTGTACTCTTTCGCGCTTTCCTGGAAACCGCGGGCGTGGGCGTGGGTGAGGGCGTGAGCGGGGGCGTGAGCGGGGGCGTGAGCGGGGGCGTGAGCGGGCAGGGGGAAGGAGTCACGCTATTCGCGTGAGGAATGCGGGCGGGGACCGGGTCAGGCGGGGGATGTCGTGCAGGCGGTGGGTCTCCGCCCTCTGTCGCCGCCCGTCGCGCCGCCCCCACATCGCCCGGGGTGACGTCTCCGATGCGTGTCCGATATTCTTCCGCGCGTTCCCACGTTTCCCCCAGCGGTGACCTGCTTCCCCACCGCAGCGCGCTCTCTCGGCCGACCGAGTCCTCGAGATCTTCGCGGAATCGACGAAAGACGGAAAATGCTTTGCCTTTTGCTGTCAAGCTGAATTACAACGCTCTCAAACTTTCTAAATTAGTTGCCTATCAATTAGTGCTTATCGCGAAGATTCGACTATTTCGAAAATGTTATTTAGATTCTTAGTGAAACTAAACTTTTTCCCTTCAACGATGTTGGGTCACTCGCATCACCTGGAATTATTTTCACTCTCTAACATCCGTAAGGAGGGTCTTCGGAGGGGCCGACCTCCACCCCCTTACCATTTCCCTTCTCTCCAAATCACCATGGCGGGACCTCACCAATCGATAACTCGCTGAGGTAGCCACTGCCCTTCTCAGCTAATCCCTCGGATATCACCTAGCACCGCTGCAATCCATGGATTCTGAGCGAAATTATGATTATTAATAGGTTAGGGTAGGGAATTGCTCATGGAGCGAATGGGAGGAATGCATATTGGCCGAGGAAACGGGAGAATCCCGACAAAACCTACCGCGAACCCGCTTTGTCCATTTTGAATTCCACTTGGATCCGCTTGGCATTGAACCCGAGCGGATGGCGTGCAGTGTGACCATTTTGCCACGAGCCGCGGAAGATTCTTATTGATTAATACGAGAAATCATCTCATAGATACATTTTACTTTTTAGAACCGACTCAACAAATGTTTTGGTCTACAGTGCAGCGATTGTTACAAATGCAGGGAATGTATTGCTTTTGTGCACGTCTCATGACGAGCTAAAACATCAATGAAAAGCAATGATTAAGTTCATGAATTCGGTTTTAATAACAATATTATTTCGCTTAAATAAATACAATAATTAAAAATCTACAAAAATATTTAAAGATCGGAATGACGCATAATGACCACATTGACGAAGAAATACTTTTGCGTGACCTTGATACAAAAATGTGTTTCCTGCCCACTATCCTTTCGTCAAGACACATCGTGAGTCCTTATCGCACGTTTGTTCTCAATTTCTTGTTCTTGTTTTGATCCGCTTAAATGCGATGTAAAGCAATTTAAGCTATAATATTTTAATTGGCTTGTTAAGGACGTTCTCTACAAACGGAAGTCATTTTATTCCAATGTCAGAGTGCTTGATAACGAGATACAGTGGAAGGAGTTCGTATCACAGTGGATTCAGGAGTCCATATCTTGTCTCGCAATTCAAGAACGACTCCCAGTCGCAGGATGCTGTTCAATAAGTAGGACGCCTTCCCGCATTTCAGCGCTAGGTTTCTCCTAACATCTCTTCCTTCTCCGGTTAGACTCCGAGGTCTAAAAATACAAGATGCTCGTCTCGGCAAAAAACTCATTCGTGGAGATCTGTTGTCGCAGAGGATTAGACACTTATTCATACAATAGGTCATGCAACAAATATATATTCAAAAAATCGTATTTTTTATCCTTAACAGGTAAAATCTACAATTTTTAGTGGTTCAATTTCGAAAGAAAAATTTTCGAACTCAAGTGCGCGTTTATATCCATCGTGACATCTCTTAATGATTCACAGAATTACAGAAATGTGCTATCAGAAGTACATAATTAAACGGCGAGTAAAAAAAATAAAATACTTGACGCGGTTAACTACTTTTCAGATTCTCCCCCGTCATCTTTCAATTATATACGTCGAAGTAAGAAAGCCTCCTCCCCCTTCTGGTAGCGTGTACGTATTTCTGAAACGACCTCTAAAGCACAAACTGCATTTTGAACGTTCCCACCAAAACGTTTTCAGATTTGTCGCGTTGCATTTTTGTCCATGAACTTTGAACTCCATATTTTGCTAACCGCAAGCCTCCGCTCCGCTCGCGTCACTGTGAGTGGGCAGGCTCGGCGCGGGCGTGGGCGTGGGCGTGGGCGTGGGTGTGGGCGTGGGGGTCGACTCCTCGCGGGGCGGAACCGGTAAGGCGGGGCGAATGATGGGGCGATTCATCGCCTGAATGGGCTGCAGAGTGCTCCGATAGCGCCAGGGCGAGTGGGTGGGCGGCGCGAGAGCACTCATTAGGGCCTCTTCAGTGCGCGAGAGGCCGCCGTGACCGCCCCTCCCCTCCCCTCCCCTCCCCTCGTCCCCTCCCCGCGTCCCCTCCCCCTTCACCTTCCCCCCGTTCCCTCCCCCGTCCCCTGCCCCCGTCTCCTCTACCCCATCCCCTCCACGCGTCCCCTCCACCCCGTCCCTTCCACCCCGTCGCCTCCACCCCGTCCCCTCCACCCCGTCCCCTCCACCCCGTCCCCTCCACCCCGTCCCCTCCACCCCATTCCCTCCCCACCCTTTTCTCGCCCGACAATTCCCCTCCCTTGCGGGGCGGTGGGCGCGTGGCAATGCGCAAAGAATTAAAATGCATGCAGGGAGCTCGGGCGTCAACTTCAGAAGCCTCTTGCCATGATGATGGTACGAGAATCAAGATAGGTTTGCATTTTGACAGTTGACGTATAACGTCATACGTTTATCTTTGTAATTCTTGGAATCATTAAGAGATAGTCCCTGAAGTGACTCCTCCATGAGCATGTGTTGGTCATGGGAAAACAGTGTTCGGATATAACAAAACTATTAGTTTATTTCTTAAAACATTGCAGAAAATCGTTGTTGACAATCTGCCAGTTTATAAGAAATTTTAGCGCTAAAGATACTGACACAATAATTTTTTTTAAATGCAATCTGAATTATATTTTCATATTTATGTAATGCAAAGTGTAGCTCTTAGGAAGCAATATTTAACTCATCTAAACTCCAGACAATAAGGTGCCTTGTTATTTTATAAAATATTGTGATTGCCAAATTTAATTTTTTTTTAATTTCTCTTTCTTTATGCGAATATTTTAACCAGTCCTGATACGCACATATTGAATAGAATGAATATATAAATGACACTTGTTATAATCTAGAAGTCGGTTGTCAAGAGGCGGCTAATTATCCCTCTCAAATTCAATTAAAATAACCTTTTATTGAATAATCAAATAAAATTATCAAACTTTACACCATATTCGTGATTCATCGGCTGATTCGCGATCATTCTTCGTAAATATTATAGAACTTTTATTTCATTTCAATTTCGGGTGTCAATGCACACGACTACCACCTTCATCGTAGTGTTCACCCTTAGATCAAGGTACCGCAGCATGCGATTCCCCCTGAACTTCAAATATCCTCTCAGATATTGCTCTACGCGGTTAATGTTTTCTATTAATTAAAATTTCTAAAATATCAGAAGCCAAACCTCTTTCATGATCACACATGAAAGGAAATCGGGCGCGGTCCTCCTTTTAAGCAATATCACCTGGGCGTCCATCGGAAGGGACGCTACCGCACCGCGGGAAAGTGGTCGGTGGCGCCACCTTTGAACAAATCATCCCTCGCGCGCGGCAATCAAGCGCACTTACGTCGGCCCCGCCCACCTGCCCAAGAGCGCGTTTATGAGGAAAGGGCCCGGACGGGGCTTTTTCAGAAGCCCCTTCCGCCGGCCCCGCCCCCGCGTCGTTTTTAATAAGCTCGGCCGGCGCCGCTTTCAGGGAGGCAGGGAGGATTTGCCGGGGCGATGTCGTTACACCTGCGAAAATTTTTCCAATACTCGAGCCTCACCGACGCTGGGCTTGCCGCCGCGTGGAACTTTCAAGCACGCCCTCCGGTGGTCACTTGTTTTGTGTGTGTGTGCGGGAGGGGGAGGGAGAGCCCTTGCTGGTCGCAGAGGCCCCTGCCTGCCGCGGTTGGCGGTGTTGCTGTGACGTGCCTTCCAACGCGGGGGGGGGGCAAAGTTCCAACGTGCAAAGTGCACCGACGAACCAGCGATGTACTAGAGGCCAGTGTCGCGCGCTTGTTTCTGAAACCTCATCACTTTCAGCTCCAACACCCGTCGATATCTCCATTGTGCTTCAGCTGGCATTAGAAATACCACCAGTCTGAAATCCTGCCATCTGGAAATCCTACCATCCTGCCATCCAAAGGTTCTGCCATCCCAAAATCACGCCAACCCGAAATCCCGCCCTTCCCGATATCCTACCTCTCCGCATTTCATAATCTGCAATTTTGATACTATCCAGTCTCCACTCCCTCAATCCAGGCACAGCGAAAAACTGAAATCAAATCATTCTGACGTTTTGAAATAAACGCTTCTTGACAATCAGATATCCTAATATCCCAATATCCCCAGAATATCCGACATCTCCGACTCCCCAGTAATCTCGTCATCAGGGGACAAACTTGTCGTACTTGAAACGGTGCTGACACATTTATTGCGATCCTTTCTGCAAACATCATCTTCATGGATATCTTGATTGAATCCAAACCAGTGCTCAACTTTCTATAAAGTCCTATGGATCTTGTTGCCATCTTACGCCTCACTCTCAATCATGGCCCCATCGGCTGCCGTAACATACGTCCCCGCGGCGTCTTCCTCTCACAACGTGAAAACCCATCCCTCTTCTCTCTACCCTTGCCATCAACGTCGCTACCGAGGTCACCGCCTACGCGGCTTTCCTCTACCACCACCACCGCCGCCGCCGCCGCCAACCCTCCCGCGAAAACAAGCGAGCGGCGGGCCGCGCCAGCCGCAACTCTGCGGCCGGCAACTTGTCGTGAGACGGCGCGGAGGCAGGAGGCCGGCGGAAATATGAAAATTGTGACATAAAGGGGAGAGTAATTTTAATATGTATTTTCGTGCGCGTAGTTTGGGCGCAAAGGCGCCGCCGGTGGGTCGTGGCCTGCGGGGAATGTGGAGCCTCCTGGCCCCTCCCCCGCCCCCGCCCCCCCCCTGGCTTCTTGTGTGGCAGCCCCGGAACTCACGTTCTGCTGGAGGCGGGCCCCGGCCAGGGGCGGTGCTAGGTAGCCCCGGTAGAGTGAAATGTACGCGGTGGTGGTTAGTTCTCGAAATGGGTTGATTGAATTGTAGCTACCCGTCTCAGTGCTGGGTAAGGCCTCCCACGACCTGATAGAACGCCACTTGCAGGTGAGCCCATAGACGGGTTCAATTCGTTCCGTTTATTTATAACATTGTCACCAACGATTATGCCAGTTTATTAATCTACTTTTCCTCGAACCAGATACTGAACCTCAAACTTTCTAATTCATTAAGATAAATTTGTGAATTTCACGCAATTTGACATAATTCTACGTACGTCTCACGCGTTGCATAGGGGCGCACAAAAAACAAAAAAATAAACGCGCGTAGGGCGCACAAAAAAAATAATAAACTCCAGAGCTGGCATCTCCGCCAGTTTTTCTATCAAGATTGATTGAAGAATTTAGAATCTGCCTTTTACAACCTCTACTTATTTAACCCTTATTGACCCTTGATGAGAGTGTACGGTTGGGCAGGCGGCGGAAGAAATGAAAGCAACTTACAGAGTTTGGAAAGTCAGATGACACGGTTCCCTCCCTTTTAGTATTTAATTCGAAATGCCCCTGGGATATAAAACATGTTCTTATGCACTCCTAATGTGTTTTCAATAACATATTCTCATAATGCTTTTGCACAACAATTGCAACATGGATCGGCAGGAATTTGAACCCTGGGGCACTGAGGTTAAAGGTGCTCCTTGTGACTTCTATAGAGGCGGAAGACTCATTTCGAAGTGGCTAGCACAAACGCTTTGCAACCAGCTTCGGACCCAGGTTCAATCCTCGGCCCATTGTATTTCGTAATGAGCTCTTGTCAGATTTTATCGGAGTTGCTGTTTCTCCGACAGCATTTACATTCGAGTTTTCCGGGAATCGCCCGACTGCATCCCGCGGTCACATTTCTCTCACTGTCGCCTCCCAGCCAATCCCCTTTCGTTTAACTTGAAAAGGCATAGCCTGACTCCATCCCGTTTCGTTCATCCGGTGTTTCGGAAGGAGTAAACATTTTAGTGAAGTTTGCATTTATAAGTAGCGCATAAACATGTTCTCACGCCAGTCCATAGAACACCTCGAATACAGGTGAACACGGCAGAATTTTCGGATTTGGGTGTTAAGTCAGCGAGGTAAGAAGATGCTCTTGATATATGATTTCACGTTTTGTGTCCACAAACTTTTCAACGGTCGTTTTCAACGTTGGCAGTGCTCTAAAATAAAATACAATGTTTCTTGCAAAGAAACAGAAGTGGATAAATTGTAATCAATCAATGTGATTCTAAACAGACCACGGGAAGCATCGAAATCAATCATTATTGTAAGTAGGAAAGAGAACAGGATAGTCTGGGTATGCTTTGGGGGAGTAGATACAGGCATAAGAAAAGTTGAACGGGGGATGCAGTCTGTATACACCTGTTGTTGTTGCTATCTTCTGCTCATTAGATTGATTGATTGATTTTTTCGTATTTCCGAGCGCGTCAACTGCCGCAGTCATTAGTTCCGTCAGTGTTGCGCATGTTTTTTCTCGGGAGATGGCGGTGATCTTCTCCCGCTGGATGGCGAGATCCGGCGCCGACCTACCGTCGGCTAGTGGGGTTTCCCCTAACCAGGACTCTCCCACCAGCGGGGCACTGCCCCAGCCGGGACAAGCTCTAAGCTCCCGATCGGTCTCCCGGAATATGTGATAGTGTAGTGCATGTTAGTGTAAGTGTGCATGTAAGGGGAGAAGTTGGAACAAGGAAGAGGAAGGAAAGATCGCGCGCGGTCCGTGGCCCGTTTGGCAGGGTACTGCTCCGGCATTCGCCTGGTGTTCGGAGAAACCACGAAAAACTACCGATCAGAGCAACCGGCCTCTAGAATTCTCCTCCAGACAGCGACTGAATTCGATCTTGCTGGAAAGATAGTGTCGAAAATCCTGACTCGAACCTAGGACCTCCTGGTCAGAGGCGCTGCAGTGACATCAGTCGATGCACTGAGCCACCGCTCCCGGTTGCTCATTAGAAGGGCCTCCGCCGCAATGAATAACCGAGTAGACGGTTCGCCCGAGTTTTCCCGGTGCCGCGCCTGGGCGTCGTTGGTGGGCGTCGCGGCGCGCCGCGTCGGGGGCGCCGCGCTCGCGCGTCTTTCAGCCGCGTTCAATGGCCGCGCCCGCTCCGCGCCGGGGCTCCTAATCGAATTACTTTTATGAGCTACAATAAGAGCTGCGAGACGCCACCGCGAAGCCTCCGCCGGACAAGCTGCCCCTCGATTGCGGTCGCGGGGTAATGTGCGCGGCCGCGCTCGCTCCGAGGCAGCGCGCTTCGCTCGCGGACAAAGAACGGCGCGGCACTGCGGCGGCCGCTGTCGTACCCTCGACGTGCCTCGCGATGCTCCCCACCAATGAATCAAACTACTGAAGAGATGTTTTCCGAACGAGCATGACTCCTAGAAACGGGATTTTTCGGATTTTTTTTAAAGATAGGATTCAAATGCTTCCGGATAATAAAACTGAGAAACGCCATTTTTAGCAATATTAAACACCATAATGGAGACGTCTCTTAATATACTTATATGTAAAGCTACAAAACAAACAAAAATGGAAATATGTCACTTTAAAAATTAGCATTTTAATTTTGCAGTTGTATTCATCTCACGGACAGAAAGAGTAAATCTAGGTCCAAGTCTTTCGTTCCGTTTTGATCAACAGATTTTGTAAATTTTTATTCTTAAAAACGGCACAGAAGAGCTTTAAGAGAATTTGGTCGGTCTATTGTTTTTTGGTGAAATACAGTAATACAGACAGCTGGCAGTTTTCATAGTTTATTTTTTTTAAACATGGTTTTCAGTCATTAGATTTTTTCTTTCTGGTAAAGAAAAGTTGTAATTTCGCCAATTTGTTCTCTTCCAAAAATCTGAAAGGCCATCGCTGATTTCCGGCGAATAATATATTCAGTGTCTACGCATGTCAAGAGTAACTCGTATTTGGGCTTTGGAATTGTTTTAAATTTGAACCGAAATAAATATTTATTTGTATTATCTGGCCGATGGAGAAAGGAAACTGTTCGGTCCGTGAGTTTGAATTGTTTTGATTTCTCTCTCTTTCGTTCACGAAATCGAAGATGTTCGCTGCTGATTTTAAATAGCGAGTCTTTCCTTTATTCATGCTCTAAATGCCGTTACTGAATTAAGAATTTAAAATTCTGCGCATGTGTTACACATTGAGTTATATCACCGCATTAAACAAAACAAAAATAATGATTTTGACCTACTTTTCCATGCAGTGTTAACATCGATTCCCTCTCATTCTTTCACTTATTTAGATTCCTTTCTCTCTGTTCCAACTTCTTGACCTTCCTTGCCTTCATTCACCGCTTCTTCTTCTTCTTCCCCGTCCCTGTCGCACTTGCTCTGCCATCAGCCAGCGCGCCCATCGTAAGAGGGGCGTGGCGGGGCGGGGCGGAGCGGGCCGGTGCCTGGGGCGAGGCTGTGGGCGCATTGTCGCAGGGCGCGCATTGTCATCCCCAGGCGATCGATGGCTGGAGGGCCCCGCGGCGCTGTGGCTGCAGAGCGAGGGCTGATCGCGGGCTCCTTCGGTTGGGGGGTCGCGCTGCACCATCGCTCAATCTTCTACTTCGCCAAATCATTGCGCTCGTGTGTTATAAGAAGCCTATAACCTTGTAGAAGGTACATATCGTAATATCAAGTGCATGATTTTAGATATTGTACTCGCGATCAACAATAAGCAAACTTCGTGAATCATTTAATGAAAAGCATATCGTTATCAAACATATATACAAAAAGAGATGTGCTCTTGAACGCATAATTCCTGAAGGGGTCTTCTTTCATTCAAATTATATTCTGATAATTGTTGAAAGTTGATTAGGACGCCTCACGATGCATCTGAAATTCTAATTCAAAATATATTCAGATTATTTTGTTTAAAAATCAAAAGGCAAAATATCACATTAGGGACGAGGTGTAGTTCTGCAAAATTGTTACTATTTCATTAACCACAAAGGAAATAAGAAAGGGTAAAAGATTTAGACAGACTAAATTTAGAGCTCGAAACTGTATACTTCAAAAATAATCGTGTCCGCTACTTTTCAGTCAATCCCTCAATGCTTCACACCCTTCGAAAAGCAGGTCAGAAAGCAAATAACAACAAAAAAATAGAAATCACTGAAGATACATCTGTCTCCTGCTCAGAAAAGTCGAAACAAGAAGTTAAAATGTTCTAATAACATTTCTTCACTTCCCAACTAACCAACATCTTCGTAAATCTGTCATCTTCGTACAGACTCGCACCACGAAAGAAACACCCGTAACGACAGGACGCGTTAGATCAACCATCCCATCTTCTACACTGGTGAGCACTCGCGGAACTTTCTCTCAGGTGTTTTAACGCGCGCTCGGGGAAGAGAACGAGTTAATTCGAAAGTCAAACACGGATTCTCGCGCCCTCCCCCGCCCCTCCCCTCCCCACCGCCCCGCCCCGCCCCGCCCCGCCCCGCCGCTCAAACAGCAGCGAGCTAATGCGCGCGAGAATACTGTTTCCACTCAGGCAACGCCTTGCTTCGCCTGATAAAGGAATAGCTCGGCTCGTGTAGCTGACATCGCTGGAAGACGCACCGCCGGACGCTGCTCTGCTGATGGGTGGACTGGTTTTCGCGTGATCGTGTTTTGCGTGATGTGAAAAGAGGTCGGAATGTTGGTTGGGTGGGCGGATGGACAGATGGACAGACGAAGTCATTCCGTTCTTGCATTACGCACCTTTTTTGTTTGCTTCTCTCTCTTTTTATCTATCTATATCTTCCTCTCTCCTTCCTCCCTCTCACTCTCTCTACCTATCTATCTCATTATGTCTCTTTTGTTTTTCGCATTAACGCGGGCAGTATTTGTTTAGAGGATGTTTGAATATTTCTCTTTCCCGTACTTTTTAAAAATATTTTCTACTCAAAAGTCCTGCTAAAGCCTGACTTACTCGCTTCCAGAAGAGTGAGCAGAGGGCGCATTCGCGTGCCCACGTCTTTCTAGAAATCCTCAATATGTTCCTCAAAAGGAAGCGTTTATATCGCCTTCTTTCACCACCTCTTTACGCTTCCAGTATGGAAACAATGAAGTGGCGACTGACCTCAAAACTCCACAATCCAAGCATCAAGCACTATACACACTCAAGCCAAACTTGAACTAACCCACCGGTTACAGCTCACACTCCAGTTGTAAAACTGACGCGATACGTAGTGGAAAAATGAAGGTAGTCACAGTTTTTCAACCGATACGTCGCAGTCTGTTCTTGAACGTGTGTGGAACCAAGTTGGATCGTTGCCTTGATATCGGGCCCGTGGAAGATGCGTCTGCTTGTGGTATGGGTTGAGTGGGGCTGGGGGGGGGAGGAGTTGGAGGAGGGACGTGCGGTGTTGGGCGCCGGCCGCGACCGCGAGCGCGCCGCGGGTGCAATTTCGCGGTGGTCGGTGGTCAGCGGACGACGGGCGGGCGCCGACCTGTGAGGCAAGGCGACGGCAGGGCTGCTGGATGGTGGTGGATCCAGTGATGATTGCAATTCCGAGAACTTGCGCCAAGTGGACAATTACACGGGTTTGTGCTTGCGACTGAACTCAATCGGAAGATTGACTTCAAGATCTCCACCACCACACAAAAAAATGAGAGTCCCGATTTTTAAAAACTAACAATACTAACAATACTACTGCCTAAGGAATAGTAAGTTCGAGGCTAGGTCGACGAGTGACGGCTAGGTAGCTGCCCATGACCCAATCTACCCCGTGTTAGATTCTACGAAACTGGTAACGAAATTAATTGATGGCTAACAGGGATAAGACTCTTTGGATAGGCAACCAGAATATCATCAAAAGAAGAAGAAATTAAGGATTTTATAAAGTAATTTCATATCACAAATAATTAAATACTTTTCTTATTTAAAATCTATTACGTGAATGTTTTCCTTATTAAAAACAATTTGAGCAAGCTCATTTTGATCATTTTCGTATTACAAAAATTATTAATCAAGAATATCAGAAAACCCGATTTAACTTTGCTTAACACTTTTGTAATTTATGAACAATGACAGCCTCGTGCAAAAAGGCAATTGAAGATTCCAGACTTTATGAATGTGCAACGCCGGCATTAATGTTGGCAATATTTCAGCGGCAAGTACCACCCGAGCGAATTGCAAATTGCGAGGACAAGTGAAAGAACTCTCTCCTCCTGACGTTCAGATGTTTTCTCTCCTTCTGTCTCTGTCTCTTATGAGGAAGTTTCCCTGATTGCACCGTTTACTTGCTTCCCCCTCCTTCCACCCCACCCCCCGCAATGCGAGTATTCCGTTGACCACCGACAACACTGCATATGCGACCTGTCGTCCCCTCTGTGTTCATCGGATTCCACCGCAGATAACAAAAAATGTTAAGGAAGTACAACTAATAGATGGTCTCTCGAACAGAGAACAGAACAGCTAGGAATGAGGAAAGAAAACACTTTAAAGACACACAGAAAGGGAATACCCCACTGGCGAATTTCTAGGTTAAGGAAGATAATAGGGTGAAAATTCGCGATAGAAAAGAATTCTGAGTGCAAATTAAATAAAAAATAAAGAAAAGACACTATACGAAACAGAATTACACTTCGTGGAAAGAGGAAGAAATAAACTCCGAGGAGGACTGGAATGAAAAAAATTGCGAAAATGAGAAAATTTCTATATTTAACCACATAAAAGGAAGATTGCGAAAGACTTTGAAGCAAAGGAATTTAATAAACCAGCTAAAAAAATCACGCAGTTTAACATCAATGAATGAAACTTTTCATTTCGAATTTTTTGATTCTCCTTCAAATTTGGTAACTGAAACCTCGAGAAGTCGAAATATTATACAATTAAACCTTTTCCCCCATTCTGAATGTAAAAATACTACACTTCCTTTGGATATCGATGAAGCTCTTGAAACATACAATGTCTCCAACTAAATTCTCAACCACTGGAGAACGTTGCCGGATTGCAAGTCCCTCCACCCGCTCCCTTTCCGTGAGGGGCTATCTCCATGCGGCAACAG